>JARQWZ010004343.1:0-12500 GCA_033150135.1 Gobio occitaniae | reverse complement strand
TTGAAAATGAAAATTTGACTAATCACAGCTAATCATATCAATAATTACTGAAAAAGTGCATTATTGAGGCAGAATAAAGCATTGAATACACATTATAAAAAGTGTATTTAAAATGTTCTACATTGTTTACATTTACATAAGTCTATTACTGGGCATGTGTTCTGTATTCTGTGTTATTTAATTGTTGGTCGCTGGTCCTTACGTCACGTCTTGTTGTTTTCAGGATCTCGTGCTATGAGTGACACGTTCAAATTTTTTTGGGATATAAGAAATGTAATTTTAATATCAATCTGACTAAAAAGTTAAATTGAGCGAAAATTAACATGAATCAAATAAGCAATTAACCTGCATGTTCTTCAGCTTGATTTGAGAATGATCCAAACAGCATCTTGAGCTTTAGCGGAATCAAGAAAATCTGTACAAAAAGTTGACATGATCAGTGTCACAAACGATCTTAGTGCTCCTATAATGCTTTTTAAAGTTTCATAAATTTGTTTTGGAGGTCTCCTACAATAGATTTACATGCATGAAAGGTCAAACAACACAATTTTCTCATAATATACATTGCACATCATCTAATTTAACAACATTAAATCTGAAAATAAGATTTGGTCTCTCTAAAATTCTCCGTTCTGTGAAACCGTGCTCTCATTGGTCAGATGGCCGAGTCTGTTATGATTAGTCTACCACCTACAGCGTGTGCCAGAAACAAAACGCTCATTACCATATCAGAATTTCAGCTCCGGAGACTTCCTCAGTGCTTGTATACACAGTAATACGAACATTAAGGGCGTCGTTTTTTTTCTCCCATATCAATTCCAGCGCAAATTCTCATCCCTTTGAAATGCTAATTCACAACGCTGAAAACATCGACATGTAGACAACACAAACCAAACTTTTCCAGGCCTCAGCTACAACTGCAGTGTTTGAGGGTGGGTCAAAGTAGACGCTGTTCATAGGCAGCCAATGAAGACTGTAGGCTGGCATTATGCAAATGTATTATACGCATGTATATGTAACAGGAAATGAGACTGGAATTGCTGACAAATTGTTTCAGCAGTGCAGAATCTGTTCTTTCTTGTAGGAGAATTGCCATGTACTTGGATTTTTAAAACTTTGCCGACCTTTTTCACATAATAGAAGCATAATAGGGGCACAAATGGTATTACATTTGATATATTTCTTAATTTTATATTATTAAAAAGTCCTAGAACTTTATTTCCAGGTTTTAAATAAATGAAAAAAAGTCCCGTATTTGGGTCTCAGACTTTTGGACTCCACTGTACATATGCAGACTCTCTCATTGGTCTGTTGATATGTTTTGCAGAAGAGGCGCAGATTGTGTCCAGCCATCTGCTATTGAAAGAGCACATGCTACAGTGTCTGTCAGTGCATGTGTTTTAGATCTGAGGGGAGAGATAGAGAGAGAGACCTGTCAGATACAGCCACATTCAACAAACCGAAACACTTTTCCACTATATTATTAGAACAGTTTAGCAGTCTAATGTGATGTTTAAAAGTGATCACCAGTTGCTTCATAGGACTGAAGCACTATATGTGTGTGTGTGCGGATAACAGCCTGTGCCATTAGTGTGTTTTTGTGTGAACAAATACACACACATTCTCAGTTTTTGTCTCTGATTTGCAGCATTGTAGCTGCACAGGAAGTGCAGAATCGGCTTGCGGTCAAAAGTGAAAGTGACAGAAATGTGTGTTTGTATGGGTGGGGGCTAAACCTGACAAAACCTCCTTTTGGGGATGTCCTCATTTGTAACAGTGTAAAAATGCAGGACGTTTTCTGTTAAGGTTTGGGTTAGGCTTAGGTTACATTATTTATAGCTAGCTCTATATAAAAACAGAAGTCTGTAGTGTCTCTTATTTACATGGATAAGTAAATGTATGTATGTGTGTGTGTGTAGCATTTCAAAGCCAGTCATTTTGTGTCAAATGTACAGAGACTAAACACTCTGTCACAATCAAAGCTGGAGACATGAATACTGTTGTAAGCTGGGTGTGTGTTTTTGTGAGATAGTCGTGTGTCATGTTCTCTGATAACGTCTTGAAAGGATCAGCACGAACGGAATGTTTAAAGAGCGAGAGAATATTTACAGGTACATCTGTAAGGCACAGAGCTTGAACTGTTGTGCGTGTGATGGAAATGTGACTGTTTGCCTGTCAGGTGATTTAGGAGACCATTAAAGGCTTAAACCTTCAGCTAATTTTACCACCACAGTCTATTACATTCATTAAACTATGTTAGGACGATTCAATCAAATGCATCAAACAGGTCCGTCTGTGGAGACGAGTGTGTGTGTGTTTTCTCTTCCCTCCCGCTGCTGTGGTTTTCCGTGAGGGTATAGGGTAATAGTATACTCTAAACTAACAGCGACCTGCGCTCTTCCCCTGATCTGAACGTCTGTAATGGCAGACACACACTCACAGCTCTCAAAGATGGCCGCCTCCACGAGGATGACAGTGCGTTTGTTGTTCTCGCTCCGAGGAGATTGGAATGTCAGGATACGTGAGCCGAGAGAGAGAGAGAGAGAGAGAGAGAGACGGCTGTGTTTTCTCTCGCTCTGTATCTCTGCAGGCTGTCTTCCTGGTTGTGAGTGAGGCGTGAAGGATGTGTGCTGCCCCTCCCCTCCTTCCCCTCCTCTTCCTCCCTCCCCTCCTCTTCCTCCCTCCCCTCGCTCGTCTGATTGGCTGAAGGGACAGAAATGGAAACATTATTCGATTCCGACTCCTCAGAGGTCAGCGACCTCTCTGAACGCTCTAAAGACTGAGCTCAGCATTTGGCTGTGGGATGGCTCAATGTTAATGAATGTTTAAAGAATAGCTAAAAAGCTCAGAGAGAGAGAGAGAGAGAGAGAGAGAGAGAGAGAGAGAGAGAGAGAGAGAGAGAGAGCTAGAGGGAGACAACAGAGAGTCCATGTTAAGTAAAGTGCGAAGAGCCCTGGCTGTGTACAGAATGGAACACAAGCCTTCTGCTTACTAGAGACTGCACAGTATATTTGTGTACTGCGTATTAACATTTTTAAATAAAAAATGAAACCGTAGTATTCTTAAATAGGGCTGCATAGGGGAAAACATAATTGCAATTTTTTTCCTGATTATTATTAATATTATTGCTGCCACTACCACTACTAATACCGCTAAATAAAAATATTGAAATATTTATATTGTAATATTTCACTGTAAAAATGAATCAAGTATTTAAGAAAAATAATATCATAATTTCATTTTACAGATCAACAGTAAAATTACAGGACTAATATTTATGGCTGTCTTTAATTTCTTAATTTTGAGAGATGGAGCAGCATCTACTGCAAACCGAGGTGCTCAGAGATGCTGAGCTTCTGTAAAAGCACACAGTTCTGCACTATGAAACACACACTACATTTATTTATATAAATATGCTTTCGCACTAAGATGCATAGAGATTGTAGTTTTATTGTAATTAATCATGCAGCCCTTGAAATAAATATTTTCTTTTGCATTTTAAAGTGTGTAAGTGTGTAAAATTATATTAGTTTTGTGTATTTTATTTTAATAAGTTCTCCTGTCCGAGGTTAATATAATAAAGTCAGTCAGCCATTTGTAAGATGACTGATTATATTTGTAAGACCCCTGAAAAGTGGAAACACAAGTGTGACTCTGTAGCACTTCCAAAACATTACTTTTGTTTGAGAATATCACCCAGCCTGACATAGCAGCATTGGCTTAACTAATGGCATAAGTTTGGGGTGTAGATATCTGTTTATCTGACCAATAGAAGATGAGGGGAGTGTTCGTTTCAAACCTGTTTGAAAACAATCATTATTTGTACAGTTTTGTTTGATGCTAGTAGTACAGTCACTATTCAGTTAGGAAGATTCTTTTTTAAGATAAGCTTATTTTCATTACACAGAAAATGTAAGGCCAGCTTGATTTCATTGCATTGTTGGAAACTGTGTGCCAATTTTTTTGTTGTTGTAGTATTTGCATACTATGCATGGCATGCACACTACACAGTTCGGCCAAAGAAATGTCTGTTTCTAGCATGTTATATGCACCTCTTGATGGAAATAACATCACAACATTTATTTCCATTAAGAGGTACATCAATTTTTGGTTAAGATCTTGTGTTGACAATTCAAGAGTCAAGCACTCTGTAAAGTCTACTCCAGCACATCCCAAAGACATTCATGCCATTCATGCCTCTTGACATTGTCATCCTGGAATATGTGACCATGGACCACAAAACCAGTCATAAGGGTTAATATTTTGAAATTGAGATTTATACATCATCTGAAAGCTGAATAAATAAGCTGTTTTCCATTGATGTATGGTTTGTTAGGATATGACAATATTTGGCCGAGATAAAACTATTTGTAAAACTGAATCTGAGGGTGCAAAAAAATCGAAATATTGAGAAAATCTCCCCAATTGTCCAAATGAAGTCCTTAGCCATGCATATTACTACTAATAATACATTTATGATATATCATTTACAGAAAATATCTTCATGGAACATGATCTTTACTTAATAACCTAATGATTTTTGGCATAAAAGGAAAATCGATAATTTTGACCCATACAATGTATTGTTGGCTATTGCCACAAATATATCTTATGACTGGTTTTGTGATCTAGGGTCACATATGGCCATAATGTGTCTTCTTGCATGGTTGTTTAAGAAATGAAATGCTACACGCTCCATCAATTAGGGTTAGAAGAACTGTTGCCAAATATATAAAATGCTAGAAACATAATAATCATTGTAATAATGATCCAATCATTGACTCCTAAGCATTTGCCTATTGAAATCCAAACGACTTTTGTTTTGGCTGGGCAGTGTATATCCTGCAGGAATAGTAATAGTAGTATGAAGAATAGTAGTAAGTAAAATGCTGTTTACAACATGCCCATGTATCCTTAGAGATTTGCAGTAGTCATGTTAAGTAACAGCTAATTTTTGAAAAGTACATTTCCTGTTTTAACCCCAAATGAGATGTTACATGTGTTACGTTTTCTAAAAGGAGAATAGAAACAAGTGTAATCCCTAGTATATAAAACAGGAGCAGAAAAGCCACAGTCCTGCTCTGTGGCCATTTTACCCTTCAGCAAGGATGTTAACCTCAGGTTGCTCCAGTGGGACTGTGCCTGTAATTAGCGTACTGTAAGTCACTTTGAATAAAATGTGTCTGCTAAATACTACAATTTGGTAATTTTACGCTTGCCCTTCATGTTTGCTTACATACTTCATTAGGTGGGTATGGAGTAGTGGTTAAATATCTGGGATAGTAACCGAAAGGACATGTGTTTGAACTCCACAAGAGGTGATCCTTGAGCTATTACCATTGGCACTTAACCTCAGGTTTCTCCAGGGGGACTGTCCCTGTAAAATGACCCATGTCAACATTACCAACTGAATGGGATGGTGCCAATGCAAAACCAAAGAAAAATGATAATACATTGAGTTATATGACACAATCTTTAAAGCATATTCAGGGCGGAGGTGGATATTTTGATTCGCAGTGACATGACTCTTTTAAAGGTGTCATGAACTGGCTTTTAAAAAAAAATATATACTGTTGTCTGAGGTCAAGTTATGACGTTTGCGTGGTTTTTACATTCAAAAACGTCATAATGAATAAGTAATAGGCTATTTTTTGCCTTGGTTTTGAGGCTCTCTGAAAAACGGTCGGTTTTGATGGGCGTGCCGCACTGAAGACTTGGAACGCCCACGGCTAGTATTGGATAAGATTTGCATATTTAATGAGCTTCAGCTCCCCTGTCAGTACACGTGAGGAATTGTTTTGAAAGCGTGTGGGAAAACGCTCACAGGGCTCGAAAAATATCTTTATCAAACAACCACAATGATTCATCTCTCATCCACCCGCGGTTGATTGGAATGATATTTCTGTATTACTTGGCTTGCCCGATCATCAATGAATATAACCGCGAACCGTACACACACTCAAAAAGGAAAATAGGAATGTTATTTCACTACAGCCCGTCGACAGGATCCAATATAGAAGGCACAGCATTGTGTTTTAATCTCAATATGTCTGCAAATCCAGTCTCGACCTCTATCTTGTTTACAATCGATTCCGCGGTGAAATTAAGCGAACAAACCCAATGTCTTACGCATGTGAACTGGAACCGGCATGTTTAGCTCCACGAGTCGGCGGGCGGGCTTGAGGCGGTGCTTCTGCATCCTATTACGTCAGTGGTCGACATATTGTGAGATCTCTTGTTTTCTGGGCCTGGTGTCTATAAAAGCTTTTCTTTGACTAACAAGGACGTTTTCAGCTCTGAAACTTACAGGATATTCTTAAATCACGATGAATTTTTATATACCAAAGGCTCAAAGGAAAGTTGATTTCTCAATTCATCACCCCTTTAAATACATTTACCAAAAGGATTTGGGTAACACTTTATTTTGACGGGTCAAAATTGTATTATTTTCTATTATTTTCAAAGTTCTACTAACTACTTTGAACTACATGTCAACTAACTCTCATTAGAATGTTAGTAGACTATCTGCTTAATTATTTTGATGGTCTCCCAACAGACATTCTTCTGACTTTAAGTAACTTTGCAACTACATGTCAACATATTCTACTAACTTGAACCCTAACACCGTGTCTACACCTGACGCGACCGTTGACGCATCGCATCGCATCAACTAGAAGCTGTCTACACTTTACGCGACAAAGCGACCATTGCAAAGCATTTGTTGTCAGTATATCATAAATAGAACAAGGCATCAATTTACTGTCTGGTATTTGTCGCGCTGCATCCAGTGTAGACAACATCACTGATTATAATGGGTTATGTTGCCTTTTGTCGTGTCACATCGCGCCGATCGCATCTGGTGTAGACACGGTGTAACGCTAACCTAACAGTCTACTACAGACTACTAATACTCTAATGAGGGCTTGTTGACATGAAAAGTTACTTATAGTTAGGATGTCTAACCTAGACCATCAAAATAAAGTGTAACCAAGATTTGTTCAGATTCGTTGACTGATTAATTTGGTGAATATTTTTGCAGGTTACATTATTATTCCAGTAGGTGGCAGACGTTATTATTCATTCACTCCAATTTGTTCAAATCGATGACACATGCAAATGCCTAAATTAATTGAGGGTTTCTGTAATGTCCCTACTTCATATTAATGGTGTATGATAATCAGAAAGTTTTACCCATTCATAATCCTTTGTTGTGAACGAGATGGTGAACTAATCAAACATCAATCAGTCAGTCAGCAGATCTTAGCTCACAAATGAAATGCTCCGTTCATTCACTCTCATTCAGTGCTGCTCCGAGACAGTGAATCAAAACAGCATATTCGTTCAATAGGTCTAACCAATGAAATGAGCTTTCCCTTTCACTATACTCTGTTTGCTAGTGCTATAGACTAGAGTCAGTCTACAAAGGCAGGAATGTAGAATGGTTCGTTCACGTATTTGTTCAGAAACACATTTTTCACTGAATAATAATCATATGCACATTAGATGTTCATATGTGAATTAATAAATAGTAAAATCAGCCTTCCATGACCAACACTTGTCATGTGGAGGGCATGATCTCAGGTGCATTGATGTCCTAACGCTTGTCACGTGAAAGCGCCTTTAGTATGCTAAATTGCTGCTTGCCTGCATTGTTGTGAATTGAACTGCATTGTGTCATATATTGAGCACATAAGAAAGCCATTCCGAATATGGCTGGTTGTTTTTTTGTTTTGTTTGTTTGTTTGTTTGTTTTTTTGACATGGTCAGGGTTTAGAGCTCCTTATAGTCACCTCACATAGCCATGGGTGGACTGTGAGCAGGATTTGTTTGGGGCAGGATTCCGTTTAGATTGGATTCATTCATTTGGAAACAGATAAAACAGGCCAATAGTAAGTGTTTGCGGTGCAGTCCACAGCAGAGAATGTCTGTTATTCCTCAAACTGAATTCTAAGTGTCTCGCTATCTCAGAGAGGAGCTTATCAAAACTGTGTAGATTGACACAATATGAACACTGTATGTGTGTGAGGATCGACAATGTGTGTCTTAAAGGGTGTGTGAGCATTTTATTTGTTGTTTCCATTGTCACACGCAGCTGCTTCAAGGTTTATTCTCTCGTTTTCTCTCTCTCTCTCTCTCTCTCTCTCTCTCTCTCTCTCTCTCAAGCTTGAATTGGGTTCACCGTCCACATCTGTGTGTGGCAGCTGTGAGGGACCTTGATTGGATGAAATGATCAGATGAGAGGGGGAGGACAAAGGGAAAGAGTATATAGAAGGAGAGATGAGGAGTAATCAGAGGGAACTCTGTCTGATTCTTTTGATTTGTCTGTCTCTCACTGTTTCTCCCTTCAGATAAAGCTCAGTGTAAAATCATTTTTAGATTATATTGACCTCGGCCTGATTTTCCCTGCCGGTTTGTATTTGGCTCTAAAGGCGATTTGAGTGATTCATTGAAAGAGAGAAACATTGTCAGAGCCATGGCCTAGCTGTTAGCGCGCATAGGCATTTATCAGCTTGCATTTCCTGCTGTACCTTCAACTCAAAAATGTGAGACACAAGCAGTGAAATGAAAAAAGAAAAAGAAAAAAAAGACACTGAAAAAGATGTGAATGCAATGGTCACAGATGCTTATCTAGCACATGCTTGCATAGAAAAACAATGGAAAAGTAGCGTAGTGAAATGTGTTTTTGGCATGAACAGCCCCTTGTTCACCTTAGGGATGTCAAAAGTACCAGTACTTCTGTATTGATGAGGGTCTTAAAAGCCCATGGAAGAGGAGGCTGACCCATTTCCCCATGATTGTTAGCAATGGCTAATAAACATGACTAAACGTTATTAAGAAAGTACAAGAAAAGAGTGATTCTGTCATTCAGAAGTGGCTGAATCGGATTTGACGGACATGTGTGTAGATTAAAGGTTACCAGTTGAAGTGTCACCCTCTCAGTTGGTTGTTTCGTAATGAAATAAACTTGATAAACTTCACAACAGAGTCACACAGTCCGCTGTTTGAGCAAGAGTTCCCTGAGGACAATCACCCTCCCAAGAGAGAGATAGACGGTTGGATTTCCGCTCGAGTTTGATCAGATGCAGACCATCACTTGTTAACTCTCTAATATTTGAGCAGAAACAGCTTTCATGTCATCCCGCGCTGTGGTTTTTAGCTCTCGCAGGAGAATGAGGTGCATGCGGGCAGTGTGTTGCGCGGCCTAGATTTAGCGTGTTTGTGTGTTTACCTCGCTTGTGTGTCTTGTCTTACCTCTCCGTATTATTGTTGGGGGCTGTGAGTCACTGGATGTTAATCATTTCCCACACGGGCAAAGTACACACACACGATCACAAACACACACGCTCACACAAGCAAACTGGCAGGATCAGCCGTGATTACTCACTGCTACACAGGGCTAGTTTTATTAAGAGCGTGTTTACAGCCTGACTTTTAGTCATTAGTCTCTGCCTGTAAACACTTCAAAATCTCATAAACAAACAAAGAGTGATTGAACGGCCGTAAATTGTGTTAAAGTAGAAAATCTTTTTTGGAGAATGATTTGTAATCAGTCCAGGATTATTTTTAGCCGCCATTAAACCAATGAAACGGTGTAATGCTAATGCTACCATGTTTACGCTTTGTAAACAAACGTGTACAGGCAAAGAGCAGGTGCCAGTGAACCGGTGAGGGGCGCCCGAAGATCTCTCTCCTCCACGGCCCTCCGAGAGTTTCACACCGGAGGAGCTCCTGGTAATTAAAAGACAATTTTGTGAAATTGATTAGATTATGCTAATCAGGGGAGATAATATCTAGAGAAGCCTGAGAGTGTGTTCGTGTGTGTATGAGTGGGTGGATAAGCGTGTGTATGTGTGTGTATGTGTGTGTGTGTGTGTGGGTTTGAGTGATTATGAAGAGATGGCAGTCCGGTCGCCATTTCAAACCCCTGAATCCACCGCACTTGTGTGTGTATATGTGTGTGTGTCTGGAGATCACACTCACGCCGCCATTTCACACAGCTCCGCTCGGCTGTCTCTGCCGCTCCTGAAATGTCAGAGCGATGTTCCCTGGACTAGGCGTGAGGATATGACAGCTGGCTGCTCACCTGCTGCGTGTGTGTCCGCACGCTGGGTGCTTTTAACTGATCCCGTCCCATGCCTTTAATGTAATCTCTCGCTGATAGATAATCTCTGTTTTGAATGAAAAATAACTGGAATCGGTGTCTAGGACAAATCAGTTGAGATGAGGCAAGTCATTGTTACAGACTGATGATGAAACAGCCCATCAGATTCAAGCTCTCTCTGTCTTCGCTAAGACAAGCTGCCTGTCAGTGACCTTTGACCCACTGGAT
This sequence comes from Gobio occitaniae, assembly GCA_033150135.1. Classification (NCBI taxonomy): domain Eukaryota; kingdom Metazoa; phylum Chordata; class Actinopteri; order Cypriniformes; family Gobionidae; genus Gobio; species Gobio occitaniae. Next base: position 2,170 of record JARQWZ010004343.1, on the reverse strand, counting down.
AAAGAAGCACAACAGGCATCGTTCGCAGCACCAATCTTTATCTAAAAGTATTTATGCAGCTCTCTAAAAGTTGCGCATAAGTAAACAAATAAATAAATAAACAACATTCATCTCATTAGAAGCACCATGGGTGTCTTTGTAACTTGACACACTCGCACAACCACAAAGACACACACACATTATGACTCATGCATGTTATCATCAGAGATGAACGGTCTTGCCTATATTTGGCTTGCAAAGCCACGTAAACTTCACATAATTGGCTTTCTGTTGGGAAGGAACGAGCTGCGCGGAAGGCGCTCTGAGAGACTGGGAGAATGCATAAAGCTAAAAGACTATCTCTTTAAACGAATGCCTAATTATGCCATTACGTTAACTAAAGAAAGAAGCTCTGTTCTAAAAAGAACAAGGAAAAACAAAGACAGCATTTTTGGTGGAGAGAGAGGTGGATGGAAAAGTCCGAGACTGAGAGAGAGAGAGAGATGGTGCCTTCAGGCTTTATTTAGCTGGGACAACAGAACATGAGCTCATTACACACAAATACATTGCGGCTGCTACACCTCCAGCGCACAACTACACATTTAATATGATCTCTCTGTCTAAGCTCTTAGACCCTCTGTTTTAGCGTGATCTCTCCATCCAGATCAGCACATCTTCGATGGGGCCTTGCAGTAACTGATCACCGTAGCTCTGTTTTAAAACCCTTTCTGCCTTGCTATCTAATGTCTACATGGGCGGCTGCATTCTAACACAAATAGAACCTTGTAAGTGGTTGATTTAAACAAGTCTGTTCTCTTGGCTGCCATACACTCTCAGAAAATAAATGTGCAAAAATGTTACCTTAGGGGCACAACTGCTTGTCACTTGGGCAGTAACCTTAAGGAGACATTTTTCTACTATACTTAAGCCTAAAAGGTTCATAGTAGTCCCTTAAGGATACATATTACTACTCGAAAGCACCGTTTAAGGGTAGATACATGATGCATAGTTGTCTTTTTAAAGGTACTACATAAGTGACAAGCTATACTAAGGTAAAGTTGTACCCTACAGGTACAATTATTGCATTTTTTCCTGACAGCGCACTTGTAGACATACAAGTATAACTAATATGTACTTGAATGAGGGAAAGACCAAAATCTCCAAAACTGTCAAAATCCAATTTTAAATTGCCAATAAATCAACAACAATGGGTCACAAATGTATCTTCAGTTGATATCATGTTTAAAGAAACCTGTAACATGTTAAAATATCTGTATGCTTCAGGCACATTTTTTTGTCAACAAACCAGTGATTTGGCTCTTTCAGCGATACTTTTAGCTGTAAGCTGTACTTAAAGCTTATTACAAGATTCTGAAGTATGTTCTCTGCATTTTACTAATTGTGGGCAGTAAAATGTCCAGTAATGCGGCTGACGTCGTATGTGACATGACAATAGTGGATGTATGTCTGGATTGTTTTCATACACACCTGAATATTTTATTAACTGTGTACTTTATTAACGGTTGAGAAGGTCATCGAGTGCACTACATACACGTTTGCATTTTCTCTTTTTGGCATTAGCATGTTATGAAGCTAACTGAGCTCATTACTGTGATAAGAATAGAAATATATATTATACATAAATATAGACCCCTTCAATGTTTGTAAACATCGAAAACCTAGGTTGGGTGCGCGCGCAGCATGGGGACAGAAAAACAACGCAATCTACTGTTATCATAGTGAAAACGCTAATGTAAAGATAGTCTGTAGCATTCCACAGGTCACAATTATTGCCAGATATCAAATGTCACCTAACTATTAAATCAGTCTACAGTTTACAGAAAACATTTTGTTTACTTACCATGGCTTAACTCTACCGTTTTTGTCACAATGTTGGCGCTAGCCTGCGGCTAACTACTACCACTTTTTGTAACACTTTACTCTTTTTACCTTGGCTTAGACACTGAATTTCAGAGCACCAGGTAATGGACCAGTAGCTTAGGTTCGCTACAGAGGGTAAGTATTTATAAAGCACATATAAAACACAGACAATGACTAGAAACTTACCAATTTATATTGTTTGTGCAAGATTAAATGAATATGCAAAAGCATCATTAGCCAACTATGGTCGCAAGTTCCGTCGTCATCAACATTTGGTGTTTCCCGAAACCATAGTTCCAACGAACATTCG
>JARQWZ010004342.1:27500-115762 GCA_033150135.1 Gobio occitaniae | reverse complement strand
CAAGCTAAAAACCACAGAAATAAGTTTTTATAAGCTGTCGACCCAAAAAAACGAGAGTTTAAGGAGACAAAAGTGGATAAAGGCAGTAAAACGTGACGCTTCAGCTGAAGAATGGGGACATTTTGGGATCCTGACACTCAGTGTGTCTCAGTTTGTCTATGTGTGCAGTAAATATGTTGTCACTAGCCGCGTTTCCATTACAGATTTGCGCAAAACTTTAGCGATATTTTCTAAAAGTCGATAAAAAAATATTGCGAATGACAGCGTTTCCATTAACTGATGTTGTGCGACTGAAACATTTTTTTCCTCTCGTGATAAATCAATACAAAAATTATGCTACGTATGTTGTTAGGTTTATGAATATCCCAGCCACCGCGCATCATTATTTTTAATGGCAAGGAAAGCACCTTATACTTGAGCGGCACATATGAGGTGTTATGATCAATTGTGGCATTTTATATTCTATTTTTTTTAATGAGTTTGATAAAGAACTCGTCTTCTGTCCAAACATACCATCATCTGTAAAGAATGATCGACCTTTACATACGCAGGTTATTGTGACGCATTGCCACATACAGAGACGAGCGAAAAGTTTGAATCTTCTTGGTGATAACTCAAAGGTTTTTTTTACCACTTCGTTATTTTGGCTTGGAATTTCGTTTGTTGGAAATATAAACTGAATTTAGAAATGCTTTTGAAATGAAAAACTTTGCGTTTAATAAACAAAATATATTTTTGAAATGAAGACAGCGTTTGGAGTGGAGTGCAAAATAATCTGTTCCCTGAGTCCACGGCCTTTGCTGATATTGTGAGTGTACACAATAAAAGTAGACAGTTTACTGTTGATAATTATGTCTTGCACTTATCAGTATGGCTAAAAATGACGGAGTATTGTGAGTTGTTTCCGCTGGAATAAGGAAAAAATCCATCAAAAGGCGCCGACGACTTTGTTGGACAGAGTGTTAAAGAAAACGTAGCCTATCTAGTTTCATATAGTTAGGCTATGTCTAAATATTATAATCTTTTAATTTCATATGTTTGATTATGAAAAGTGAGCAGCATGAGTTAGGCACATAATCAGATGCGCATGTCTGGAGACATTTTGTGAATTGTGTTTTCTAGAAAGTTCTTTAAAATCAATTTCGTTTTGTATAAATTGTTTTTTAATTTTGAACAATTTTTAATCAACTATTTGGGCTGTATATTTAATAAATAAGAAGCAAACCAAGATCGTCGGGAATGATTGACGTGCGTAACTGGCCTGTTTCCTCAGTCTTTGAGCAAGGCTGAAACTACAGCGTCTTTCTGTTTTAATACATTTCTTGAATATATGTCTTAATTACAGTAGGCCTATAGATAGTTATGATATTTGTGGTTGCAACCGGGGTCCGTCATTATAGTTACGCCACTTTCCTTATTAGGAGAAAATGTCGTTTTACCGACATAAGATATCGTTATTAGACATACTTGAGTGGAAAAAAATTATATGTAAGCCTTATGTGAGAGCAATGCGTGACCGAACCAGCTGACCTGTAAATGCGAAAAAATTGTTTCCATTGCAGTTTTGCGAAAATTTCCTTCTTCGAATTGCCTGAAAAACCACCTCAAGCGAGCGTAAAAACTTTTTGCGATATATGGGAGTTTTCGCGAAATTGACGCGTTTCCATTTGGCGTATTTTCAATTCGCAATTTCAATTTGCGCAATTTGAAAGGTAATGGAAACACGGCTACTGTTAAGTCAAATCTCCAAATGTCAGTTTTATATATGATATTTCCTGTCTCTGATGACGTTCTCCTCTAGTGTGTGCACTTCTCAGTGTAATATAACGTGTCTCAATGGCCTGTATCCACTTTTTTGTCCTTAAACGCTCATTTTTTGGGTCAATAGCTTATAAAAACGTCTGGGTTTTTGGTTGTGGGTTTTGTTTAGCTTGTTTGCTGTACACTTTGTCACATATCCACTTTTAGACATTGTTCTGTTTTTTGTTATAAGTCCGAAATGACAAGGAGCCGCTTCACACAATGCGAAGTCAATGGAGGGCGTTGGATTGTTTTCCCCCTGGCGGGCGTGGCCTTCAGATTATGACGCGTGTCGCTCTGTCTCTATAGACCTTTCTCCAACTTCCGTATTTGCGACCGGAAATACGCAATCGTCGTGGTGATCATCTTCCTCCCCGGGCAGGGCTACAGGTAAACAAATGGCGCAAGCAAACGAGCAAGTGTGATTGTGGCTAACCAGGCTGTTCTTGTTTTTCCCAAAAGCAGCCATATTTGTAGTTTCATTCCTTCTCTGTTGATGGTGGAGTTTGACGGAAATGGATTCAGGCTATCCGGCGGGATGAAGGACCAAACTTCCCTGCTCGTGTCCGACGACCCTTTAAACGCTAAGCGGCTTATGACGCACCTCTGTGGGGAAATATAAAACAAATATTTTTTTTTACTTATATATATTAGCATTATTAACTGAAATGTATTTAAATGTTCCTCAGGCTGTACTATTGTTTCACTGACGGAACTAAAATAAACACGCACGCTTAAATGGATGTTGCCTCGTGAGTCGTGTATGTATTTTTTATTTTCAAAATGTATGATATTTTATTTAATATATATAAAATTCACTTCTGCAAAATGCCTCTATACATGTTGTGCATTTATTTTGTTTTAAAACATAACGATGTTAATCAACATTATTTTTTATTATATTGTAAACCTATATTTACAATATGTTCCGCTATTTTTGTGAGAAAGGTCTATTAGATATGTATTATGTCTGGCAGTCAATCATTTGCATAAGCTGTAATTGTTATTCTGTTTTTATTGCTTTAAAATGTGTATTGCAAATAGTTTTGAAATCACTAAACAATTATTCGTTTTGAAGTACCAAGTGAAACTTTCAGCGAAATGGTTCATTAGCATATTTGATTTACATTTTAACACTTTCCCTGCAAGTGTTTTTTTTTTTTTTGTAAAGTTGCCAACCACCATTTTCACAAAACTTTGTGAAATCCACACCAATCCACAAATGCATGTGAGAGATCCACACACACACACACACACACACACACTGTGTGCATGTGTGGATTTCTGTGTGTGTGGATCTTGTTGATGCAGGGTCAGCGCATGCTGAGGGTCACAGAAGTCGCCAACTTTCTGCAGAGTCAAGAGCTCCAAACTTCTGTGGCCTTCAGATGAGCTCAATAACAGTGTGTAGAGCTTCATGGGTTTCCATGGCCGAGCAGCTCATCCAAGCCTTACATCTCCAAGTGTGGGATGCAGTGGGGTAAAGCGCGCCGCCACTGGACTCTAGAGCAGTGGAGACGTGTTCTCTGGAGTGACCAATCACGCTTCTCTGTCTGACAATCCCATGGACGACTCTGGGTTTGGCGGATGCCAGGAGAACAGGACTTTCCTGACTGCATTGTGCCAAGTGTAAAGTTTGGTGGAGGGGGGGATTATGTTGTTTTTCAGGGGTTGGGCTTGGCTCCTTATGTCGCTTTTCCACTACACAGTACCAGCTCGACTTGATTCGACTCGCCTTTGTTTGGTTTTCCACTGTGTAAAAGTTGTACCTGTTCCAGGTACTTTTTTTCGTATCACCTCCGGCGAGGTCCTGAGCGAGCTGAGGCGATACTAAAATTTGACGTGACTGCTGATTGGTCAGAGAGAATCGTCACTGTTCCCTGCATCATCATTGCACGCAACAGACAGAGTATCCTGAATATTTTTTTACGGTCTATGGAATAACCCCTCCATTTTTAAATAGTTTGGCCAGAGATTGCGTGATATACCCATTACTATTATGGCAGGAGGAGGTCAAACGAGGAGGTTTCCTTTGTCTGGTTGCCGAAGAGAGGATCCAGCGAGAGCTTGATGGGGTAACGAGGAGCGAAAAAGTTTCCTGCGACGACCAGGTACTATTGTGGAGGTACTATCTGCAATGGAAAATGGAGTGAAAAGCGATCCAAGTCGAGTTGAGCTGGTACTGGTAATGGAAAAGTGCCATTAGTTCCAGTGAAAGGAACTCTTAATGCTTCACCAAGACATTTTGGACAATTTCATGCTCCCAACTTTGTGGGAACAGTTTGTGGACGGCCCCTTCCTGTCCCATTATGACTGACCAGTGCACAAAGCGTCTCCATAAAGACATGGATGAGGAGTTTGGTGTGGAGGAACTTGAGTCCTGACCTCAACCCGATAGAACAGCTTTGGGATGAATTAGAGCGGAGACTGAGAGCCAGGCCTTCTCGTCCAACATCACTAATGCGCTTCTAGAAGAATCCCCATAAACACACTCCTAAACCTTGAGGAAAGCCTTCCCAGAAGAGCTGAAGCTGTTAGAGCTGTGAAGGGTGGGCGACTCCATATTAAACCCTACAGATTAAGAATGTGATCTGGCGTTAAAAATCATCTGCATTTGAAGGCAGGCGTCACAAAACTTCTGTCAATATAGTGTGTTTTTCATCAGCATGTCCCTTTAGGGGTAAACATAACTTGGCTCTAAATAGAACTTTGTTCTACAAAGTGATCGAAAACATGAATTGAGATGTGGTTGTGTTTGATTTTGAAAATGTAGGTTTCTAATTAGTAAGATAAGAATGTTTGGCGTGTGATTTTAGAACAAAACATCAAAGTATCGTGAAGTTATATTTACCACAGACCTTATTTTACTCATAAACTGAGATCCTCCATTATAAAACCCCATAGGAAACTCTGGAAGGAACCAGCGGTGAATGTCTTCCGGTTCTGATGTCATACGAAACGACTGGATTTCTCCTGCCGAACAAACAGATCGCACATTAATCTCGGCTGACACAAGGATTTCTATGCTTATTTGACTGTAAAAAATAAAGGGATATAATTGTGCTTATACGCAGGTTTTTAATTCGTTAAGTGGCGAACACATAATTGCAGTGACGCCTGGTCGCAATTATCAAAACTCAAGAGAACAATCATTTTCAGTTTCTTTCCTTTGGTACTGCAAAGCTCATTTCACAGTCACATTCATTCATAACCACATCTTTCATATCTATATGTTTAACGCATTTGACCTAACAATGCCTCAGAGTTATTAAAATGTTTGCTTTCCTTATTTTTTGAAGATAAAGCACTGGTCAATTTTGAGATGTTTGGCTATTTTGCTTCCATAACTTGTCGTCTTTCAGAATTATGGAAAGAAAACATCCATAATACACATTAAGTGTTTGTTTTATTGCACCTTATCTGCATCTGTAGTTTTCAACACATCTTTAAAGTTTCACTTCAGTAGCACTTACAAACTTTACAGTTTTATTTCCACCTTCTATACCATTTTCTGATTTATGCATTTATTCAAAACCCCTTTTATAAAAATATTTAAAGCTGCACTATGTAACATTTTTTCAGTAAAAGATCCAGAAGCCACTAGGCCAGTGTTATATATTTTGTTCAGTCGAGTACTTACAATATCCCGAATGTTTTCAACTATTTGTAAATCATGAGATGCTATTTTAACCAGTGAACCGGGACGTGAGGGCGTGGCCTGTCGATGACATCATATCCACATTCGGTTTCTGGTGTTATTCTGCAGAAGCGCTTTCCTCTCACTGCTGTGGCATAATAAAAGTCCCGCTGCTCGCGAGGCGTGTGTTGCGTTCATCTTATGAACAATCGCTCCAGTGGTTCCTCAGCTCCACAACACTCGTCCTGCTTCTGCTTCACTACAGTAACGTTAATAATCACATCATCAACATGATTTCTGCCCGAGTCCTGTCCTGATTCTGAGCTGAAGATCACATGACCCAAGATTCTGTGCTCAAACGTGCCGTCATCAAACTACGCCTTTGTTTTGAACAGACGACCTCTAGCGGACGAGAAACTTACATAGTGCAGCTTTAACTCTAAAATCATCAAAATTAAAAGAGTTTTCAGATTTTCTTTCTGGAAATGTATGCAAATTAGTACATATTTAATTAATTTGCATATTTGAACATTTCCAAAAACGTGTTGTCTTAAAGTCCAGTGATGAATCAACTAAGGTGAACTATATGAGTCATAATTTAGTGTTGCTTTACGCCTAAATGTTCTTTTGGTGATTGTGCTCGCAACGGTGTACAATGATGGTTTCCCACAATGCACACAGCTCGAAATAACCGCACTCGGTGATTCATTTAATTGGTACTAAATTCTTAAGGTATGTTCGGCTGAAATCATCCAGGACACGATGACATCATCAAGAACATATTATCAGTGTTGTCATGGTTACAGGTCACACTGTGCTGGTGTAAATTTAAATTGTGTAAATCAATCATGCAACAAAAACAATATTCCATACTGAATATCAACATCATCAAGAGAAGTGGGCAATTCCTACAAAATCATGTTTTGATAAATGCTGTTTGAACTACGTTATAATGACCATGTATTAGTTAGCTTATATATACTAGCATAGCAATGATAGCATACAGATGATTCGCTTGATATCTTAGTTTATACACGCAGTTACACTTACTCATGTAGCCTATTCACAATCATCTTAAACATGTTAAATTAAGTGTTAAATTTATAAATACTTCAGTTATAAAAAGAACAATGTAATTATGTTCAATTATTCACTTAATGGCCTATATTAATATTATTATTAATTTATTAACAGTTTATCAAGTGAAATAAATGTATTCAATTTGTTTTATACACTATGCTTTACATATTTTAAATTATTATTATCATTAGAGACCCGATTTGTCATGACACCGTTATTACATCAGAAATGTCATGTAGCTTTTAAGTTGCTCAACTATTTTAGCGATAAATTCGTCGTTTCTGTGCGAGACGAGTGTGTGTGTGTGTTTGAGCGGGAGAAAGAGAATATGCGCTTACCGTACATCATAAAACGTGATTTTGTGGCAAAAACATCGAAATATTTTATCATATTGTTTGCTATATTTATTTGCTTGGTCAGTGTTGTTGTGTGTTTTGGTTATTTTGCTGTTGTCGGCTGTAAGGACCTTTGAAATAACTGAAATCAGTTGGCGGAGTGATATGGAACTTTAATGCGGTCCAAACCTACCTGGAACTACTTTAGCCGTGAGTATATAATTGCACACCCTAGATTGAATCATATTCAAGCATTCAACAACCCCATAGTGTAAATAACTTGTTTTAGAGATAGCTGATTTCATGTAATGCGTTCATAACTTCTATATTCTAGTGTCTTGTCTTTTTCTGAGTGGCCGGGATATGTTTCCTCTCAATTATACTATAATAGAATTAAGTTTGTAATATAAAATATATTGTATCATGATTTGAATATGTCTAGACGGAATTATGCACTTACTAGCATAAATTCATGCCCTCAGTAATGTGACATTCAGTTCTGCGCGTGCCCGAGAAAGCCCTCTGATCGCGCATGCGTACTGGCTGCGCTCGAACGCGTCTGCTTCTATGGAAACGCATGGGATGTTCGCTGTTTGGAAAACCGGAAGTGGAGGGAGATTCGAAACATAGCGGAATAAACAGACGCGGAATGTGTTTATTAAAGTCATGGGATGATGGTAGAGTATAGCGACACTTTAATGTCCGTTTAGGACTGTAACAAGTTACAGAACTTCAGTGTGTGTGTGTGTGTGTGTGTGTGTGTGTGTTGCGTGTGGCGTGTTTGATGTTGTGTTTACAAACTGCAGCTAACGGTATTCCTGCTCATGCTAATGACAGTTGTTTATCATATCGGTTTCTTGGCATGTTAGCTTTTACAAACGTTTCTTTAATGTGGAATAAAGTATGCGTTTATATTAATAACGTAGCTCCCGTTATACCGTAGTTTGGCTGCTGATTTGATATGCTGCATATTAATAATACTAATATGGTTCATTTTAGATTCAGTTTTCTTTACTTAGCCTCCAAAGACCCAGGAAAACAGTCTTTTGAATTTAGTATTTTGTCATGGCATTACGTTGTTTAGAGCATAAGAAACAAATAGTTTTTTGTTGTTGTTGATGAAAATCAGAGGAGGACAGTAACTAAGTACATTTACTTGAGTACTGTACTTTAGTACACTTTTTGAGTATTTGTACTTTACTGAAGTATTATTTTTTAGGGATACTTTTACTTCACTACATTTGAAAGACAAATATCGTACTTTTTACTCCACTACATTTCTATCAAGATCCTCAAAGTCAAAAGTCGTTTCTGTAGCAGCTTTAAAAGTCAGTGGATAATTTTTTTTCTTCTTTAAAATTATTATTTTGTTTTGCAAAATGTAAATGTCTGGGAGAAAGAGAAGCATAGACGTATGGATGAATCTGAAAAAGCCTGAAGAAAGAGCTCAGTTCAGTCTGGTTTTTTTGTGCCTCTGAGATGCCAGAGCACGAGAACTGAATAGAGCTTTCTTTTGTGTTTTTTTCGCACTTAAACAGACCAATACACACAAAATGTAAATTTTCATTTTGGAAAGTATTCATGTAAACAAAGTTGATTATGTCTTAAGTGAACATAAACAGTTGGGGGAATTTCGGATGTGTATCAGTGTGTGGGATTTGTGTATTCTCCCTTAAAGTGACAGCAGCTTTGTAAAGAGCTTTGTAACTTTTAAGTATTTAAATTAGTTCAAGGTGGTCGTATGCTAGCATGTCGGATGGAGCATCACTGAAGGGCTTAAACCAGCGTGAATTTATACAACAATGCTACAATAATAAAATAATGCATTGACAAAAAAAAAAAAGAAATTTACTGTTGATACTTAAGTACTTTTAAAAGCGAGTACTTCTGTACTTTTACTTAAGTAAAAATAGTTTTTAACAACTTTCACTTGTAATGGAGTAATATTTGACCAGTAATACTTTTACTTTCACTCGAGTAATGGAGTTGTGTACTTTGTCCACCTCTGATGAAAATGTATATTTTATTCATATGTGAACACCGGGACTTTTATTGTTGTTTAACAATAAAATGACATGTATAGGCAAAGACAATGGGATTTTTTAAAACAAACTTTGTTTACAGATGATTCTCAACTATGAAAGATATAACGGAATTAATATATACCATTTTACTTTATGCAATATGTGGGTAAAATGGCCATACATGGGTTTTCCCAGCATGTAATGAAAAAATAAGTGTAATAATGGGAGTAATAGCTGGCAACATTTCCATAATAATATCTACATATATATTACATATAGACATATGTAATGTCTTTCCCTGTTCACTTGTTGTGTCTCCCAGAATGCCTGATAAACATGATTTAAGTCCCAGTGTCTCTATTGAGTATGAATTTAATGCCATAAGTCATATTTTGATTAGAAACCCCATAACAATTTCCTGAGATGTTGATTTATAACAAACAATTAGTATCAGTCAGATTTAAATGATCATTACAAGATATTATCATGCTAAATTTGATCATTTTTAAAGACCTAGGAGTTGTTGTTGACCTGGTGAAACTTTATCTCTTTACAGGAAAACTGTGATATTTATGGTGTCAGAGAAATTCACTAAAATATAACGTCCTCGTACGATTAAAACCCTTATATTTGATTTATCTTATAGTGCTGTGGTTGAATTTTGTAGGAAATTGTAGTCATATTATAATCAAAAGATGTGTTTATTTGTCTTTGTACTGATCATTTAGCTGTAAAACACAGATCAACACTGCATATGATTCAAAAGCTGTATTATACTCTGCTTCAGTGTCTTGTTTAAAGCTGCACTATGTAATATTTTTTCAGTAAAATATCCAGAAACCACTAGGCCAGTGTTATATATTTTACTTACAATATCCCAAATGTTTCCAACTATTTGTAAATCGTGAGATGCTATTTTACCCGAGGAACCGGAACAGGCGACCTCTAGCGGACGGAAAAGTTACATAGTGCAGCTTTAATATGATATGTGAGCTGTAAATATGAGTAGATTTCACTGATTGTCTTTGTAATGTACATGAACCACCTGAAGCCGAATGTTGTGGGATACAGAGCGTCTGGACGTCCTGTGAAACTCGCCCTCAGTGCCGAGAATGGAAGTGAAGTTGGAGGTTTTGTTGTCGTCCAGCATCAAGCGCAGGAAGCCGTGGCCCAGATTCTGCTGGCTGGGCCGGGTAAGATCATACTTATATGCATTTTTACTTTTTGAATGCTTTGAAGCAAATATTGGGTTAGATTTGTGAAGGATCATGTGACACTGAAGACTGATGATAAATTCAGCTTTGATCATAGGAATAAATCACACTTTACTGTATATTCACTTAGAGAACAGCTGATTTACATTGTAATAATATTTCATGATTTTACTGTATTTCTGATCAAATAAACGCAGCCAAATCTTGTCGATCTGATGTAGTGTTAGACCGATATATCGGGCCGATATTTTACGTGTATCTGCATCGGCCGATATAAGGCTGCTGCATTCGCCGAAATTTTTTTCCCTGCATTATTTACAGACAGACGTCCACAGGGCAGCTCTCACCGTCTTCAAACTGTCTTGCTCTCCCTCCTTCGCACATATTAATCAAAATCAATTGGTAAAAGGTCGAAAGAATGAAGTTTCACGTGGAGCATTGGGAGATTTTTTCCTGAATTGCCGCTGGTGTTGCTCTACAAGAGATTAAGTTACACCTACACTCTAAAAAATGCTGGGTTAAAAATAACCCAAGTTGGGTTGAAAATGGACTAACCCATCAATTGGGTTGTTTTAAGCAAACATTTAACCCAACCGCTGGGTCAAAACAACCCAATTGCTGGGTTAGCCCATATTCACCCCAACTTGGGTTATTTTTAACCCAGCATTTTTTAGAGTGTAACCATTAAATGACTAGGTTGTAAATAGTTTTAAAATGAAGTATAGTACAGTCAGTGTGCACTTTATTATGCTGCTCGCTTGTTGATACTGTGTGCAATAGTGTAATTATTTTATTTATTTATGCATAAATATTTATTTTCACCACTGAACTCTTTTTTTTTCTTGTTCTACCGCACCTGTTTTTACTATTTGTTAAATATTGTTTTTTTTAGTTCAATAAATGTTCCTTTTTTAAATTGTAAATTTTAAATTATCATCATGATCATTGTGTCATTTTTATGATGTAAATTGAGGGAGCAAAAGCAGTATCGGCTCCAAATATCGGCTCAAGAAAATCGGCAGCCCGTATCGCTCATCGGCTAAGGCTGATGAAAAAAAATCGGTATCGGCATCGGCACTAAAAAATCCATATCGGTCGATCCCTAATCTGATATGTCAACTCTGTCTCTTTCAGGAAAAAGAGGGTGTTTTTCTGTTAGATGACAATCGGATTAGTGAAGTGTATTTGCTTTCGGGACGGACCAAAAAGAAGATCCCTAAACTTCAGCCGCTGTTGCAGAGGGTGGTGACCATGTCAGCGTCTCAGAATGGTAAACGTGTGTGTGTGTGTGTGTGTGATGGGATCACACTAGGGTGACCAGATGTCCCTGTTTTCTGGGGACAGTCCCGGTTTTTGGTGCTATGTCCCCGTTTTACAGCCTGTTCAAAACAACCCACAGATATCTTGCAAAAAAAGCGCCCAACCGACATATAGCAGCTGCTGGTTATAGGAGCAATTGTGTAGTGATTATTTTCCCCAGCAGGCGGCGCTGTGAGATACGCTGACTCTACTTGGTCGCATTCGCGCCCGCGCCGCTACTACTTCATGAAGAATGTAACTGAGAGCAGAGCGCCATTATCGTCAAATATCAAAAGCAACATCGTTAACGCTTTCAATGTAGTAACAAACTAAAGGCCTTTGCACACGGAGTCCGAAATTCGCATGCGAAATTTTTGCACGTCAAAAAATAAATTCGACCTCACGTTATGTCAATTATGCTTGCACACTGCATCCGAAACTTTCGTCCGTCAAAAAAGAAATCGGAACAGGTTCGATTTTCTGCGTTTTTCGCATCCGTTTTTCCCATCTACACTGCTGATGCCCAAACTAAAACTGCTGGCAATGCTGGTGAATGAATCGCCAGTGCTCAGATAACTACAATTATATATACAAATATTATTGTATCAAAAATACTACAAAATCACAGCTATAATTATAGCACACCAACTCCCTGTAAACTGTGTGTGTGTGTGGACTGGTAATCCCTACGTTATGGGGACAAAATGTCCCCACAAAGATGGCAATATCCGAAATCCTCATCCTTGTGGGGACATTTTTTGGTCCCCATGAGGAAAACATCTTATAAATCAGACTAAGTGATGTTTTTTGAAAATGTAATAATGCAGAATGTCTCCTGTGATGGGTAGGTTTAGGGGCAGGGGCAGTGTGTGTTTGTGTGTGTGTGTGTGTGTGTGTGTGTGTGTGATGGGTAGGTTTAGGGGCAGGGGCAGTGTAGGGGGATAGAATATACAGTATGTACGGTATAAAAACCATTACGCCTATGGAAAGTCCCCATAAAACATGAAAACCCAACATGTGTGTGTGTGTGTGTGTGTGGATCCTAGACATACTGCCAGTCTCTGTTCAGGATTGGAAATTGGTGGTCTTCTTTTTAATATGTGGCTCCAGTATCGCTAGCAAAGCATCAAACGGAGCCACTGACATTCAACTTTGAACCGGTCTGGATAAGTGGAAGACGGCATTTTATGTTGTTTTGCTTTTTTTTCCGTAGCGCATTCATTAATACGCATCGGACTCAGTGTGCAAGGTCTCTGTGCGTGACGAATTTTTCTGATCATGAATACGAAAAAATGCATGCGAAAATTTCGGACTAGCGTGCAAAGGCCTTAACTATTCATGTTAAATTAAACTAATACTGTTTGTATGTCAACAAACAACTCAACAGGGTGTGGGATTGTTTTGTCCCCAAAAGTTCCGCAGTCACAAAGCAGTGTTTACCACACATCTGAACTATAAAAAAGCCTGAAATGCAAAACAAGACCAATTAAGCATAGAAAGAGGTATTTTCAAGCACAAACGTAACAAAACATTTGACGTAAAAAAAAGAAATCATTTATATAGTATAAACTTGTGAAAATTAAAATATTAAATACAATTCGTCCCCTTGGAATTATAAGGTTCTATCTCACATTTTTGTCAAAATTGAGTTATTCACATATTCTTATTCTGTGACAACTTCTTTTCATTATGTGATGTTTTTTTTTAAAAGTTTTTAGGAACTTTTTATTCAGAAAATAAAAAGGTTCTTTCTACACAGTCAAATGGAAAGCTAAAAACTTTAAAGCTTAATATCTCCAAACCAGTCAGAATGCAGATAGAACCTTATAATTCCAAGGTGGCAAATTATGAAATCTTTAAATATTTGTTAAATAGTTTTATTTATCATTAGGGCTGTCAAAAGATTAATCGCGATTAATCGCATCCAAAATAAAAGTTTGTGTTTACATAATATATGTGTGTGTACTCTGTTAATTATTATTTATATATAAATAAACACACATTCATGTATATATTTAAGAAATATTTGCATGTATATACTGTATATACATTTATATAATCTATAATATATATATAAATATAAATGTTTTATATATAACAAATCATATTTTTTTCTTAAATATATACATGCTTGTGTGTGTATTTATATATAAATAATAATTAACAGAGTACACACACACATATATTATGTAAACACAAACTTTTATTTTGGATGCGATTAATCTCGATTAATCTTTTGACAGCCCTATTTATCATATTTATGTTGGTTGATACCATTGTTTTTTTTTTGCAGGTGTGTTGAATTGTATTAAATCCAGACCCAAAATCCCAATAATCAAACTAAATCATAATAATTATTAATGTTAATAATAATACAGGGAGCCCACAAAAACAGCAACAACAAAAACCATAAAAAATGTATTGTCCCTGTTTTTTTGATTAAAGGATAATAACAAATGAGATTTTAGGGATAGTTTGACCACTCAAATAGGAAATGTCCCCGGTTTCCATTTCAGAAATCTGGTCACTTTAGATCACACGTGTGTTCTTTAAAGGGTTAGTTCACCCAAAAATGAAAATTCTGTCATTAATTACTCACCCTCATGTCGTTGGACACCCGTCAGACCTCCGTTCATCTTCAGACACAAATGAAGATATTTTAGTGTAAATCTGATGCTCTGAAAGGCCTCCATTGGCTCAATGCACTTTACACTCTCAAGACCCTTAAAAGACACTAAAGACGTCGATACAAAGTCCATCTCACTACAGTGGTTCTACAATAACTTTATGAATCGGCGAGAATAGTTTTTGTGCGCAAAAAAACCCCTAAATAACGACTAATATAGTGATGACGATTTCAAAACACGGCCTCATGAAGCTTCGAAGCGTTATGAATCAGTGAGTCGATTCAGCAGTTTGAATCGCCAAATTTCATCAGTTTGGCGGTTTGACACGCGATCCGAATCATGATTCGACTCACTGATTCATAACGCTTCGAAGCTTCATGAGGCCGTGTTTTGAAATCGTCATCACTATATAAGTCGTTATTTAGGGTTTTTTTGCGCACAAAAACTATTCTCGTCGCTTTATAAAGTTATTGTAGAACCACTGTAGTGAGATGGACTTTGTTACGACGTCTTTAGTGCCTTTTAAGGGTCTTGAGAGTGTAAAGTGCATTGAGCCAATGGAGGCCTTTCAGAGCCATCAGATTTACACTAAAATATCTTCATTTGTGTCTGAAGATGAACGGAGGTCTGACGGGTGTCCAACGACATGAGGGTGAGTAATTAATGACAGAATCTGAAATTTTCAGAATGAAAGAAATTTTTGGGTGAACTAACCCTTTAATGTTCTCCGCAGGCGTGTGGCTGGTGGGTCTGCTGGTCTCTGGAGAACTCTTCCTTTGGAACAAAGACAAGGATGTGCTAAAAACGGTCTCAGCCGTCCCTTCGGTTCATCAGCTGGTCTCGTCCATCAAAGGTCTGTGTGAGTTCTGCTTTTCTCGATGCACATCCGGTAATCATCGTCAACTAACACGGCTTGTCTTACGAAGGTTCTGCGACTACACTTGGACTTTCTCTGCTGGTTTCGGAGAATGCCCAGAGGGTTTTCCTGGCCGCTCTTACAGGACAGGTGTTCCTCTGGGAGTGTGTGGCACCTCAGGATCTGAGCGGCCCGCGGGACGCCACTGTCACGGGACGATGGAGTCACATATCTTACAATGAAAACACTCAACTGCCCTCCACAAAGGACAAAGAGGCTTCCGTTCATAGTGTGTTTGTGAAGAACCAGGTAAAAACAGTGGGAAGTGTCTTAACCCTCTGGTGCTCTTCGTTTAGGGGTTGCATTGGTTGTATTCCCGGTCATAAGTGACCGAACACTTAAAAATTAAACTTCCTCCACCCCAGTAAAACCAATGCAATTTATTTTTCTTCAATAATATTTTTTTCTTTTTAATTTAGTATTTTGAGATGATTTGATGGTATCTTTTAATATTTATGCAATAATTATGGTCTATTTTTGCCATTGAAAATTATAAAAAAATAAAATTTGTTTTAAATTATGGCAGTATTTCAGGTTAAAATAGAGACTAGGCCTTCAAAATAATTTTTTTTTGAAGGCAGATTAGCGCCTCTTTTGGAATTATTTAAGAAATCATGCAACCATGTGTGTAATCACTAGAGGTCTCTATGGAGAGGCTTGAGAATTCACTAGTTCTCTTTTGAACACATTTAATTTTTTTTTTTTTATGGATTTGAATATATATTAAAAAAATCTCAAAGACTATTTATTATAAAGTTTTAGATTTTTGTTGTTGTTGTTAGAAATATAGATTTTTTTTTCGGTGAATTTGTGTTTTTGCAGATTTCCCATTCATTTCTCATGGTGGTCATTTTTGACCGAAGAGCACAAGTGGGAGTATTTTTTTTACGACCACTTAGCATGCTCGAATCATGCCCTCAATTTTTTTGTGTGTTTACATGCCTAATGCTAGAAAAGTCACCACGTTTCATATCATTCTGATGAAGCTGTGATCTTTAAAAATTCCAAATGTGGTTCATAGGTTCAGTTTTTCATAGGTGTGTGTGTGTGTGTGTGTGTGTGTGTGTATAAGTGTGCGTGTGTGAGTGGATGTGTCAATATCACACTCCTGATGTTTTAGAGTGTCACTCCTTTACTGCTGTGTACTTTTTTCAGCATCGTGGCCGATTTGTAGATTGTACACACAAATATTCGGTGAATATTTTTGTGTTTTTGCCGATTTCCCATTCATTTCCTATGGTGGGCCATTTATGACCGAAGACAATGAACGCTACTTTTTTTTAAATGACCAATTAGCATGCTCGAATCATGAGCCCAATTTGTTTGTGTGTTTACATACCTAATGCTAGAAAAGTCACCAAGTTTCATATCATTCCGATGAAGCTGTGATTTTTTAAATTTCAAAACAGAAAATTTTCCGGTCAGAAATGACCGAAGAGCACCAGAGGGTTAATGGTGCTTCGGTTTCTTGCACGCGTGTTATATTTGACTGTGGCGTCTTTAGGCAGTCGGAGACGCGTGTCTGAGCGCGTTTGTTTTCACCGCTGAAGAGAAGCTGACCGTCACCTTTCTGAAGATCCAGTGGGACTCCACATGGGAAAACAAACTCAGGTCAGATGATGTGAAATGTGCTTTATTTATTATAATTCCAGCATTGTTTGCTCGTTTAACATTGGTTTATTATTTATTATATTGCTTTCGGCACTATTTTGCTAAAACAAAAAGCCAATTGAGGCTTTATAGAGATTTTTTTTTTTTAAATAAATGCAAAAAAAGCAAGATAATACAATTCAAATACAGAGGTGGAAAGCCCATAAAGGCTTATTTAAGGTCTCCAGCTACATCAAACTAATAAAAACTGAATATTATCATCATAACAACAAATATCAGAAGGCAAATAGCGTGTAAATGTGTAGCTAATATGTACAGTTGTGGTCAGAATGATTAGCCTTCTTGGTAAATATGAACAAAGATGGCTGTAAAAATGTAAGTGAATTTTTGGAATAAAAGATCAAAAGAATAAACCATCCTTTTGGTCTTTTATTCCAAAAATTCACTAAAATCTAACCTTTCATTGAAGTAAAAGAATTAAAAATGTGTGGAAAATCTCCTTATGAAATAAATGCTTTTCTCCAAAACACGTTGGACATAATTCTTAGCACCCTTTTATTCAATACTTTTTTCAACCTTTTCAACTAAGATAACAGCTTCTCCTATAATTCCTGGTGAGTTTGGAGATCAGTGATCATTCCTCCACACAGAATCTCTCCAGATCCTTCAGATTCCAGCTCTTCTCTTCAGTCCATCACTCAATCTCTAAAGGGTTCAGCTCAGGGACTGGGACGGCCTTCATTTTGTGCTCAGTTTGCAACACATTTGTGTGTTGATTTTGATGTTTGTTTTGGATCGTTGTCCTGATGGAAGATCCAACTATGGCTCATTATAAGATTTCCAGCAGAGGCCGTCAGGTTTTCATTTTTTTATCTGTTGGTATTTGCTAGAATCCATGAGACCATGTGTCTGAAGAAGTCCGGGACCTCCACCAAAAAAATAGGCCACAATATTAAAGATCCAGCGGGATATTTAACCATGGGCATGGGGTACTTTTTATCCCATCTAGTGGGTTTGCTGCCAAAAATCTCTTGTTTTAGTGTCATGTGACCACATAACCAGGTCCATCAGAAGCTCCAGTCTGGTCTGACCACTGAATATGACCATAGGGATCTCACAACTCCAAAAACACCAGATAAAATGGTAAAATAGGCGCTTTCTTTATAAATAAACCACAGATTTAATCTTTAAACAAGTACATTCTCGCCTGAAAAAGTCTTAAAACTAAAATTTTTGACACAATAACAGTAGTATTTTTAAATTACGTGGAGTTTCTCGTCCGCTATTGACGCTTGCTGGTTTTAATACTCGTCCATATGGTACTATTAGTTATAAATATTATATTTAGCTAGCTACTGTTATGTTGTAATGCTTAATATTTGAAACAACCCAATAAATTTGTTAAACATCTTACATTTGGGTATATAAGATAGGTTGGAGGGTATCCTAAGAAGTTATTTATGATGATTTTTAAGAACATTCTTTTCGTGAAAATGAATACATCTTAAATTTTATCTTAAGAACAATCATAAGAAAAAATATATAGTTAAGTTATATATATATATATATATATATAAAGAAAAGTTTTTGGGAATACAAAATATTCTTACATTTTTTCTGAAGTTAGAAAATAAGAAGAAATTGGCAGTTAAGAATAATTTTATTCTTATGAATGTTTTGTGAATCCGGCCCCAGGTCCGGTCAGAAGCTCCAGTCGTGTCTGACACTGAATATGCTGGAGTTTGTTTCTGGATGAGCGAGGAGGATTTTCCTTCAAGCCCTCCCAAACAACATGTGGTGATGTAGGAACTGTTTGAGTCTCTCTGAGCCCAAGACTCAACTAATCTCCATCTGTGACCCTTGGAGAGTCTTTGTCCACTCAAACTGCCCTCCTCTCGTGCATTAGGATGATATACACACGTCCTCTTCCATCCAGATTCATAACATCTTTAGTTGATTGAACCTCTTAATTATTGCCCTGATATTGGGGATTTTTGATGCTTTAGCTGTTTTCTTATTTTGTGAAGCTCAACAATCTTTTGCTACACATCAGAACTATATTCTGTGGTTTTACTTATTGTGATGAATAATTAAAGGAATTTGGCCTTTTGTGTTTCCTCATATTTATTCTCCTGTGGAACAGGAAGTCATGGCTGGACAATTTCATGCTCCGAGTCATCCTGGTGTGCTAAAAATGTACATATTAATGGTAATATATTTCAGAGATATTTTACTCATAAAAAGTTCTAGGGGTGCAAATAATTGTGTCCAATGTGTTTTGTAGAAAATAATTTATTTCATAATGTGACCCCCCCCCCCCCCCCACACTTTCAATGATTTTACTTCAATGAAAGGTTCGATTTGTGCAAATTTTTAGAATAAATGATCAAAAGGGTAAACACTGCAGATTTTTTTTACAGCCATCTTTGATCATATTTACCAATGGGGCCAATAATTCTGACCACTATTGTAAGTGTGCATATGTACGTGCTTGTGTGGATGTTCATATGTCTGTCTATGAATAGCATATATTACATGTAAGTGCATGCAAAGAGGATATTAATTTATATAAATCAGAAATAATCACTAACAATATATGCCTTTATATATAATAATCTTCTTTCATCCACATCAACTTGCATTGCTTTCATGGCATATGTTTGACCAGTTCATGCATTTCCTGGAATCATTCCCTGTCGTCTTGTTCTTGATGACTTTATTGTGTTTTGTTTGACAGGTCAGTGGGTTTCAGTGTTCGCTGGGCCTCCAAGTGTTTCCCGCTGTCCCAGCTCCTGCCTCCCTGTAACCCGGTGAAGTCCAGAGGTGCTCTAGTTCCAGCCTTCTCTCCAGATGCCCAGCTTCTAGCTGTAGTCCTGAACCAGAAAGACCCGAGGGTAAACTCACGGCTGCAGTCATTACCAGTGAATCAGACATACAGGCACAGGAAGTAGATTTGTGCAGTGTTTAAAAGCCGTTTCTCTGTGATCTGGAAGGCGACACAGGTGTTGTTCATCAGCACTCAGAACTTTGTGACGGTGTCCAGCCTGTTAGGAGGATGTGGCATTAAGACGCTCAATATTCCAGCTAAATATGTGAGGTGAGTGTTTGAAAAGTCTCAGTTAGATGGCATCTGATTGGCTGGCTGTATGCACAGGTTTATATTGGCTCGTAGGGAAAAATGTTCCCAGACAAATATTGATGATCCCTCCCCATCTGTAAGATTCAAGATTCAAGATTTTATCTGTCACATGCACAGTAAAATAAATAAAATAATATAAGATGTAATAAGATATAAGAAAATAAGATATAAAAATAAGATGCATGAATAAATATTAGGTAAAATTATAAAATAAGATGTGCATTAAATATAAATAAATAGTAGGTATAAATTATAAATCAAAATGTGCATTAAATATGAATAGTAGGTAAAAATTGTAAAAAATAAAATGTGAATAAATGGTAGGTAAAAATTAGTAAATAGCAGGTAAAATGGTAAAATAATATGTGCATTAAATATGAATAAATAGCAGGCAAAATGGTAAAATATGTGAATTAAAGAGGTAAAAATTATAAAATAAGATGTGCATGTGCATTAAATACAAATAGTAGGTAAAAAATTGTAAAATTAATATGTGAATAAATAGTAGGTAAAAATTAATAAATTGCTGGTAAAATTGTATAATAAGATGTGCATTAAATATGAATAATAGCAGGTAAAATGGTAAAATAAAATGTGCATTAAATATGTAAAAATGATCAAATAGGATGTGCGTTAAATATGAATAAAAAAGTAGGTAAAATTGGTGAAATAAGATGTGCATTAAATATGAATAATATGAATAAATAGCAAGTAAAATGGTAAAATGATATGTGTAAATAGGTAAAAAATTATAAAATAAAATGTGCATTAAATATAAATACTAGTTAAAAGGTCAAATAAGATGTGCATTAAATATAAATAAATAGCGGGTAATATAAGATGTGCATTAAGAAGGTAAAAATTATAAAATAAGATGTGTATTAAATATGAATTGTAGGTAAAAATTGTAAAATTAATATGTGAATAAATAGTAGGTAAAAATTCATAAATAGCAGGTAAAACGGTCAAATAAAATAAAATGTGCATTAAATATGTAAAAATTATAAAATAGGATGTGCATTAAATATGAATAAAAAGTAGGTAAAATTGGTAAAATAAGATGTGCATTAAATATGAATAATGTGAATAAATAGCAAGTAAAATGGTAACATAATATGTGTAAATAAGTAAAAAATTATAAATTAAGATGTGATTTAAATATAAATAAATAATTGTTAAAAATGGCAAAATGTGCATTCAATTTAAATAAATAATTGGTAAAATATGATTTTCAGTGCATTAAATATAAATAAATCATAGTTAAAAATGCTGCAATAATATATATAAATAAGAAATAATAATAAAAAATAAGTAGTAGTAGTAATATAATGAACAAAATGTAAGGCAACAAGTAGTGAAATGAACAGAGAATGTGCAGGAATGTGAAGTCCAGAAATGCAGAGTATGTTGTGAGGGAGGCTTGAGAAATGTTGTGTTGTCCTGCAGGTCATACTGGGTGTGTTCTGTGAGCTGGACCCCAGAAGGGCTTTATCTGGCCTGTGTGCTGAAGAGAGGCTCTCTGCTCATGCTGGCCCGTCTGGGCGGACTCGTCTCTCTCTCCACTACAGGATGCAGTGTTGAGTTCGGTGCCGCCCACTTCCTGCCTCTTCACCCACTGGTCACATACAGGTGATTTGATCGCTTCCTCTTCTAAATGTCACTGAAGGAAGTTGATATTGGGTTTGTTTTTCTCAGGCGGTTTTAGAAACACGAAAGCAATCAAAAACCATTAAACATTCAACCATCACATGTTCAACATTCTTACATCTCTATTCATTTTCACCCTACAACATTTTTATAAATAACATTCACATTTTTTCAATTCATTTACATTTCAGATTTTTTTTTATTTTGTTTTTATAATGATATTAATTATAAATATATATTATTAATTCATAATTATTATTAATTATTAATTATAAATCAAATATTTACACCTGTAATACAATTATTTAAAAAAAACATAAATAATTTCACATCATTTTTTATAAAATAGATTTTACAAAAAGTGTAAATTTTTTTTAAATTATGTTGTACTATTTCCTCCGGCATATCTTTCAGGTTTTATGACATCTTTTCAATGTTTTCATTAATTTAAATTTAGATTTGATCAATTATACAAAATGTATAAAAGTATTAATTGTACTTTATATATGAACATTTACACGTTTAATCAATTAAATAAAATAAAATCATGAAAACCTTTCCAAATAATTAGTAAGTTGCATTTTAAACAAAAAATAAACATGAATATCTTATTAAAGAAATACTTCTTCTTTTAATTAACATTCTTTCATCTGTATTCATTTTCAT
This sequence comes from Gobio occitaniae, assembly GCA_033150135.1. NCBI lineage: Eukaryota > Metazoa > Chordata > Actinopteri > Cypriniformes > Gobionidae > Gobio > Gobio occitaniae. The sequence goes on along the minus strand of JARQWZ010004342.1, from coordinate 93,767 downwards.
CCTACAACATATGCCTTTTAGGTTTATGACGTATTTTTTAAAATGTTTTTAAATAACATTTACATTTTTTTTCATTAATTTACATTTTTTATTATAGTGTTTTTATTTTATTTTCATAATGGTATTAATTATAAAAATATTTAGACATGTGATACAATTCTTTCAAAAACAAATTATTTTCTAAATAATTTTACATGATTTTTTTATACATTTTTTTTTTACAAAAATTATATTTTTTAAATTATAATGTATTATTTTTTCCTCCAACATACTGTATCTTTCAGGTTTTATGACATCTTTTTAACTCTTTAGAAATAACAATTCAATGTTTTCATTCATTTAAATCTAAACTTTATCAATTATACAAAATGTATAAAAGTATTAATTGTACTTTTTATGCGGATATTTACACGTTTAATCAATTTAAAAAATAAAATAATTAACTTTTCCAAGTAATTAATTTTTTTTATACAGTAAGTTGCATTTTAACAAAAAAATGTAAATATAAATATCTTAAGTAAATACTTATTTTAATCAACATTCTTACATCTGTATTAATTTTCATCCTACAACATATGCCTTTTAGGTTTTATGACATCTTTATAAATAAAATTTAAGTTTTTTCTATTTATTTACATTTTTAATATTTTATTTTCATAATGTTATTAATTATACAAATATTTACGCACAAAATAAAATTCTTTAAAAAAAAAAAATTCTAAAGAATTTCACATGATTATTTTACAAAAAAAGATTTATTAATTATAATGTTGTACTATTTCGTCTTCCAACGTATCTTTCAGGTTTTATGACATCTTTTTAACAGTTTATAAATAAGAATTTAATTTTAATAAGTTTTCATTCATTTAAATTTGATCAATTATACAAAATGTTAAAAAAATGAATTGTACTTTTTATATGAATATTTACACATTTAATCAAACTTTAAAAATAAAATAAGAAAACTTTTCCAAATAATTACACTTAAAAAAAATTATGTTGTAGTTATAAAAAAATTTATTAAAAAAATAAAATGTTTTTTATATATATATATATATATATATATATATATATATATATATATATATATATATATATATATATATATATATATATATATATATATATATATATATATATATATATATATATTACTTGTACAAATAATATATATATATATATATATATATATATATTACTTGTACAAATAATGACCTTTCTTATTAAATAAAAATTTCATCTTTTAATCAACATTACATCTGTATTCATTTTTTTCTTCCTCCTCCACGGCATTTAATGCTCTGTACAAGAATAGTAAAACGTCTTTATCTACTAATCACATGTGCAAATATGCTTTAGATCAGATGCCGTCATGCATGAATAATTGATCCATTTCAATTTCATCCTTAGACCTCCAGTGCCTTTGCAGACCCCAGAGGCCGGCCTCTCCAGCTCGAGCCTGTCTCTCCGTGACCCCATGAGGCAGCGGTTCTCCGTCACCTGGCATCCTCGCCAGCCGTTCCTCATTGTGTCCGACGGCTACATGGCGACTGTGCTCCGGATGGCCAAGAGTCCGTCTGCGGCGGAGATCATGAGCTCTCTCCTGCTGGAAGCTGCTCAAGGGCTGGAGAACATTCGGCAGCTCATGGCTTCATCTCAGGTCAGCGGACGGGCTGCTAAATAACACTGTGTCATGTTTTGATTAGTGATGCACTGATCATGATTTTACATGGCCGATTCCGATACCGATTTTTTTCAAGAAAACTGGCCGATTCCGATACCGATTTCCGTTTTTTTTTTTTTTTTACACAATAAAAGAATGAAAGTATACATGAACAAGATGTTTATTTGGTATTTAACAGGCTAAATTGGCTTTTGGCTAATGAAAACAAGTCCGCAATCTGAAATTAACGGGAAATTGAATTGGAAATTAAAAGGCTGAAAGGTGAAATTAAAGGCAATAACTGCATATTCTGCAATCCAAACAAAGATGTTACTTAAATCAGCATTTGTTTTTAAATTCAGTGTGAAGAAAAAAAAGTCTTTACCAGTGAAATTAAATAAAACCAAAGTATATAATTGTTCCAAAATGTTAAATCAAATAATGTTTAGTGCAACGAAAAAAACTAAGATGCTACAGCAGGTGCTTTTTAAATCAAATTAAGTCAATGTAATTTTAAGGTAAAATAAAAGGTAACACTTTAGAATAATGGTCATTAGTTAACATTAGTTAATGTATTAACTAACATAAACTAACCATGAGCAGTACATTTGTTACTGTATTTCTTCATCTTTGTTAACGTTAGTTAATATAAATCCAGCTGTTCATGGTTTGTTCATGTTAGTTCACAGTGCATTAACTAATGTTAACAAGATTTTAATAATGCATTAGTAAATGTTGAAATTAACATTAACAAAGATTAATAAACGCTTTATAAGTGCAGTTCATTATTAGTTAATGTTAACTAATGTAGTTAACTAATTTTAATTAATGTCCATTATTCTAAAGTGTTACCAAATAAAAATGATCATCCTATAGGCTACAGAACTGATAGTATTTCATTTCTAAAGTGCAGCATGTTCTTCTTTAGGCTACAAAAAGAAGTATTTCGGCTTTGTCACAAGTTAGTCTGTTTCGTTCTCATCCGATCCAACACGTGAGAAGCTGAGCTGAACAAACACTCACTATCTGCACTTGAGCAGGGCGGAGAGATAAGCTCGCGCAACTTCAGCTCGCGCAACTTCAGCTTGCGCAACTTCAGCTCGCGCAACTTCAGCTCGCGCAGGAAAGCGGCTCTTCATTCCCTTCAGCGGATCTCGTCTCTTCCCCCAGTTCTCCAATTTCCGTTTGTAACACACAAGTGACATGTTCGCGAATGATTGCAATATAGGCGTATGTGCACGCGGGCGCACTTCCGGAAAAATCGGCAGAAAAATACAAAGAAAACCGGACGGTTGCCGATCGCGCGCTAGAAGCAAAAACCGGCCGGTTCCGGTGCATCCCTAGTTTTGATTGCTGTTGTGACGTTTCACTTGTGTCTTCTGGGTGTTTCAGCCTCAGCTCATGTCCAGGCTGGAGTCCATGTCCACTCTGACGTTCACAGGAAGTCTTCTGGCTCCTAAAGAGAAAGAAACCCCTCTGTCCACTCTACCTCTGTACCTGCAAGGCACAGGAGACCTCACACAATGCACAGAGAGAGCTCAGGTATGCCAATGTCAAACGCTTTCTGCACCAACAACCATGCCACGCTCAAAATTGCTTAAATCACCTTTCTTTCCCATTCTGACATTCAGTGTGGAGTTCAGGAGATTGTCTTGAGCAGGACCACACCCCTAAATGCATCGAAGCAACTGCCATGTGATTGGTTGATTAGATAATTGCATTAATTAGAAATTGAACAGGTGTATTTCTAATAATCCTTTAAGTGAGTGTAAGAGGTCTTGCAATCCTGCAAGATTCAGAGTTTAAAACATAGCATTTATTTAATCAAGCTCGAAACGCTGCTCGTTTTGTATATTAGGTGACCTGTGACGTCACACAGGTAAATACATTTGCATATGCCCGCATCAGAGCACCATAGGCCCCGCCCACTGGTGTTCAGTTGCTTGTGAGCGTCGCGTCAAAAGCAAATGGAAGCCATTATAATAACTGACGCTGTCTACACTGATACAGTATACAGATCAGCGTTCAGTTTACTCGACAAATGGAAAGTGAAACAATGTTGGTCCGGTTTAAACAGCTGGTTTGCGTCTCTGTAGAGACTTCATAAGGATCCTAGCATCAGAAACAAGTGGATGGTTTATTTTAATGGCGTCCCGGATTGTGTCGGAGGATTATATGTTTATTCGTAAACGTGGAACAGTGTAATGGAGAGTTCGCAAAGAAACTTTTGTTGACAGATGAAGCAACGACTGGATTGGATCTGACAGCAGCTGCATCATAAATCATGATTCAATTATTTCATAATGCTTTGTCTGTAAATTACAGATTTATCAACAGCGAGTGGCTGTTGATGCGGTTTCCTATGCAGTGACATTAGCCAATCATAAGAGTGGGTGTTTACTGACAAGCCTTAAAGGAGCCGTGACTAAAAACTGGTCATTTCAGACAGAGAATATGTTGAAAATAAATATTTTTTCCCACATACGAATGTTTTTTTTTTTTTTTTTGTGCAAAAAACGTTATTAACATTATAATTGAACCTCAAGGACCATATTAAAATAATAATAAAAAATCTGTCATGACCCCTTTAAAGGCCCTTTTAAACAGACTATAAAACAGCGATGGCAATATGACAGAATGCAAAAAAGCAATATGTAAAAATATATATATATATTTTTGTTTTACAATGGCACATTATAAATATAAATATTTACACATCTTTTACAAAAGTTCTAAAATATATAAAAAAATAAAAGGTAAATTACATTTGTAGAACATTATGATAATTAATATCCATTCAATTTACTTGGTTAAAGGGTTAGTTCACCCAAAAATGAAAATTCTGTCATTAATGACTTACCCTCATGTCGTTGGACACCCGTCAGACCTCCGTTCATCTTCAGACACACATGAAGATATTTCAGTGTAAATCTGATGGCTCTGAAAGGCCTCCATTGGCTCAATGCACTTTACACTCTCAAGACCCTTAAAAGGCACTAAAGACGTCGTTACAAAGTCCATCTCACTACAGTGGCTCTACAATAACTTTATGGAGTGACGAGAATAGTTTTTGTGCGCAAAAAAACCCTAAGTAACGACTTGTATAGTGATGACGATTTCAAAACACGGCCTCATGAAGCTTCGAAGCGTTATGAATCAGTGAGTCGATTCAGCAGTTTGAATCGCCAAATTTCTGCAGTTTGGCGGTTTGACACACGATCCGAATCATGATTCGACTCACTGATTCATAACGCTTCGAAGCTTCATGAGGCCGTGTTTTGAAATCGTCATCACTATAAAAGTCTATATTTAGGGTTTTTTTTGCGCACAAAAACTATTGTCGCCGATTCATAAAGTTATTGTAGAACCACTGTAGTGAGATGGACTTTGTAACGACGTCTTTAGTGTCTTTTAAGGGTCTTGAGAGTGTAAAGTGCATTGAGCCAATGGAGGCCTTTCAGAGCATCAGATTTACACTAAAATATCTTCATTTGTGTCTGAAGATGAACGGAGGTCTGACGGGTGTTGAACGACATGAGGGTCAGTAATTAATGACAGAATTTTCATTTTTGGGTGAACTAACCCTTTAAAGTTTTCAGTTCCTCTGAAAAAGAAAACATGTATAATACTACTGTTTTATGACATATTTGTACCTGTTTGTAAATAACAATTACATTTTAACACAATATCATAAATATATTTTTTTTATTAAAATATTTTTTATAATTGCATGAATTATAAACATTTTTATAAAAAGGTTTTACCTTTATCATTTTTGGAAAACCTAGTATAAAAATACAGACAAGTAAATGAATAAATAATTTAAAAAAATTATATATATATATATATATATAAAAATATAAATATAAATATAAATATATATATATATATATATATATATATATATATATATATATATATATATATATATATATATATATATATATATATATATATATATATATATATATATATATATATATATATATTTATATTTTTATATATATATATATATATATATATATATATATATATATATATATATATATATATATATATATATATTTTTTTTTTATATATATATATATATATATATAAAAATATAAATATATAAATATAAACATATATATATATATATATATATATATATATATATATATATATATATATATATATATAATTTTTTTATTATTATTTTATTTTTACAAATAATAATTTTATTTCAAATAAAATAAATTGTACACATTTTTCTTTAAATTTTGTAGTGATTAAATATATATAAATTTCTCTTTAGGATGAGGAGGATCATGACTCTGATGAAGATCCGTACGCCTGCTCACACATGGAAGATGGAGGCAAGCTTGAGTTTGCGTCTATGTTTGACACTCTTCATGCTCAGGCACAAACTGATCCAGAGCCCACGCCCGCAGGTCTGCAGGAGGATCTGAACCGGGTTCACAGGAACCTGCTGAGGGCCTGGGCTCTGGCCGTTTCTCTGGGCGGGTCCATGGAGCAGAGAGAGCGTCTCCTCAGGTTCACAATCCTGTGCCTCGTTCGACTCATAACGCTTCTCAGGGTCAGCGACTCCACCGGCAGAAAGAGCAAGAGCACATGGCTCACACACACCCTTCACACACTCAGGACTCTCCTGTCCTTTCTGCCGTGGGACGCCACACACTCCGCAGGAAGCTGCTGTCTGGGCGTCACAGTGGAGCTCACTAGATGCTTCGTGGACATGTTCGTCCCACTTTCATCATCAGATGTAGCACTTTCCTCTCAGAACTTCAACACTGCAATCTTCGTCCTTCAGCAAGCGTCTCAGAGTGTGGATCGGGCCTACAGCCTGCCGTCAAGAGCAGTGCATCATGGGGAGGATGGCCAGCGGACATACACCTCTGACATGTTTTCTGTTCCAATATTACAAGAGGACATTGAGACAGTAGCACAACCAGCAAGACAGCAACCTTCTGATAGGTACTTTTGGTGTTCTTGAGTTGTAGGGTTTTTCCTAACTATTTTTTTTATTTTCAGTTATTGTCTATTACAGTTCATAGTTACCACACAGAACACCCTAGTAACTTCATAGCAACATATTTAAAAAATTCAGAATGTCTTAGCAACTACATAGGAACACCCTAGCAACCATCCAGAACAACTGAGTAACTTCATTGCAACATATAAAAACACTCAGAACATATTAGGAACCACATAAAAACGCCCTAGCAACCACTCAGAACAACCTAGTAATTTCATAGCAACATTAGGCATGTGCCGGTATCAAATTTTCATGTTGCGATTAATTGCTGAAGCTTTTATCACGGTATACGGTATTATCACGATATTGAAATAAGTCGCAAAAAAAGTGTTGTCATACTATAACAGGTTAAATCACTTTCTTAAAACAAAAGAACCAAACATTTAAATACAATAAATCAATACACAAAAATGTATAAAGTAAACAAATATTTAAAACAGATTAAAGTGCAAAAGAATTATAAAGAACAATAGGTATGCTGAAATGTACATTTAACTAAGATTAATACATGCTTTAGAAGTATTTTTCATTGTCAGTTTGTTAATGAAGGAACTAATGTTAAATACTGGAGCCTTGTAAAGTGTGTGATTGAACAACAGTCAGAACATATTCAAACAATATCTAGGGCATGTAATTTAGTCCAGATTAAAATATAAAATGCTCAAGTTTGAAAATGAATAGCCTTAAGTCTTTAAGTATTATGTATTAGGTTATGTGATTACTGGGGAAACGGCTGCATTTCTGCTGTTGCGTCAGCGCCCTCTGCTGTCGAAGAGTGAATGTGCACTTCAGCGTCTCCTCATTCCGCCATGAGCTCGGCTCGTGCACGGTCTATTTACATCAGTGCGTTCCTCTTTGACGTGTTTTTCATTTTAAACGGTTGAGGGGTAAAGTATTCTTAAAATTCATTCTAAAAATCTGAATAATTTGTAATAAATAATTATTCACGGTATTTTGAAGTGCCCACGATAACAATATTGTGCATGTTCATTATTGCGGTATATCGTATAACTGTTTACCGGCACATGTCTAAGCAACATATAAAAACATTCAGAACATATTAGGAACCACATAGAAACACCCTAGCAACCACTCAGAACAACCTAGTAACTTCATAGCTACATATATAAACACTCATAACATATTAGCAACACCCCAGAGACCACTCAGAACAACCTAGTAACTTCATAGCAACATATAAAAACACTCATAACATATTAGGAACCACATAGAAACGCCCTAGCAACCACCCAGAACACCCTAGTAACTTCATAGCCATATATAAAAAAAAAATCAGAATGTCTTAGCAACCACATTGTAACACTCTAGCAACCCTCCAAAACACCCCAGTAACTTCATAGCAACATTATAAAAACAATCAGAATATATTAGCAACCACATAGCAACACCCTAGCAACCACCCAGAACACCCGAGTAACTTAATTGCAGCATATACAAAAACACTCAGAACATCTTAGCAACCACATAGCAACACCCTAGCAACCACTCAGAACAACCTAGTAACTTCATAGCAACTTATAAAAACACTCAGAACGTCTTAGCATTAGCAACCACATAGCAGCACCCTAGCAACCACCCAGAAAAACCTAGTAACTTCATAGCAACATATAAAATACTCAGAACATATTAGCAACCAAATAGCAACACCCTAGAGACCACCCAGAACAACCTAGTAACTTCAAAGCAACATATAAAACACTCAGAACATATTAGCAACCACATAGCAACACCCTAGTGACCACTCAGAACAACCTAGTAACTTCATAGCAACATATAAAAACACTCAGAACGTCTTAACATTAGCAACCACATAGCAGCACTCCAGAAACCACCCAGAACAACCTAGTAAATTCATAGCAACATATAAAAACACTCAGAACATATTAGCAACCACATAGCAACACCCTAGCAACCACCCAGAACAACCTAGTAACTTCATATCAACATATAAAAACACTCAGAATGTCATAGCATTAGCAACAACCCAGAACAACCTAGTAGCTTCATAGCAACATATTAAAACCAGTCAGCACGTCTTAAAACCACATAGCAACACCCTAGCAACCACCAAGAACATCCTAGTAACTTCATAACAACATATACAAACACTCAGAACATAATTAGCAACCACCAAGAACATCCTAGTAGCTTCATAGACGTCTTAAAACCACATAGCAGCACCCTAGCAACCATCATACTACTACTCACTCACTATTTATTTGTTAATTTGTAATAACAGATGTGAGATGATGTAGTCAGCACAGCTGTTTGGCCTGAGGTCTGTGTTGTGTCTTTCAGATTGGTGGTTATTTGGCGTGAGCTCTACAGATTGGCTTTGCGGTACCAGGAGCAGTTATGTCACCAAAGAGGTCAAGGGGTCGTAAAAAATGAGTTGGAGAAGATGTCAGCTATTATAGCTCAAGTCCAGCAAGCTTTACAGTCAGCTGGAGATCGTCTGGAGGAGAGCCACACATTGCGTAGTTTCAGCGGTGAGCACCAGTAACCATAATAGAAGAGTCTTATGTTAACACCATATGATAATAATGCTTTGCTGCTGTCCATCCTCAGGGGAACAGCACTTTATTTTAGGAGAATACGCGGAGAGCCTTCAGGTTTGGAGGGCTGAATTGTGGGCAGAGAGAGAGCGAGGTCAGTCACTGTTTTCAATCCAGCTCACATGATCATGTTAAATGTCACATGTCACCAGAGGTGGACAAAGTACACAACTCTAGTACTTGAGTTAAAGTACAAGTACTGCTAGTCAAATATTACTCCATTAAGTGAAAGTTCTAAAAACAGATTTTTACTTAAGTAAAAGTACAGAAGTATTTGTTTTTAAAAGTACTTAAGTATCAAAAGTAAATGTCATTTTTTATGTCAATGCATTATTTTATTATTGTTGCATTTAGGGATGAAACGATTACCGGTTTCACGATAAACCACGATAAAATTTTGTGACGGTTAGTAATATTGTATAAAATTTTATTATCATTAAAACCGCGTGTGATTATCACGATTGTGAAATCTCGTGGTAAATCTTGTCCAGTCAGCGTCAGTCTGGCGCAGCGCAGCGCTGTTTTTGAGTGAGAAGAAATGGCAGAAGGCAGTGACAGCACTCTGGGGATTTTTCAGACTTCTAAAAGGACTAAATCTGAGGTGTGGTCATATTTTGGCTTTTACAAAAGTCCTGAGGGAAACTTAATCGAAGATGGTCACCCTGTCTGCAGAACATGCCAGAAGAAAGTCACTGTAATAGGGGGAACACTTCAAAACTATGAACACAAGGCAAGTGGACTTTGACCTCAATACCAAAACTACGTCTGGGAAATAACGTGAAGCGAACGAACAAATTCAGACAAGACTAGGGTGACATTTAAGGGATAATCAGGGCTTGACATTAACAACCGCCATTTGCGGGTGTAACGTTATTTTGGCTGCACTAGGCATGTGCCGGTTTCAAATTTTCATGTTGCGATTAATTGCTGAAGCTTTTATCACGGTATACGGTATTATCACGATATTGAAATAAGTTGCAAAAAAAGTGTTGTCATACTATAACAGGTTAAATCACTTTCTTATAACAAAAGAACCAAACATTTAAATACAATAAAGCAATACACAAAAATTTATAAAGTAAACAAAAATTTAAAACCGATTAAAGTGCAAAAGAATTATAAAGAACAATAGGTATGCTGAAATGTACATTTAACTAAGATTAATACATGCTTTAGAAGTATTTTTCATTGTCAGTTTGTTAATGAAGGAACTAATGTTAAAAACTGGAGCCTTGTAAAGTGTGTGATTGAACAACCGTCAGAACATATTCAAACAATATCTAGGGCATGTAATTTAGTCCAGATTAAAATATAAAATGCAAGTTTGAAAATGAATACCCTTAAGTCTTTAAAGGGGTCATATAATGGTACATGCACTTTTACAAGTTGATTATACGGAAATGTGTGTTGGCAGTGCCTGTACACAACCATCCTATAATGATAAAAATACATCCAGTGTTTTTTTTTAATCTCCTTATATGTTTTCCCCTCTCTCAAATCGAGCCGTCTGACCGTGTGACGTTACACGGTGTACGCCCCTCCTAAGATTGTTGATTGACAGCAGCGTTTCAACACAGACCCGCCCTGAGCGAGCTGTCATCAGTACGCCATTGTTGATACTCTGGAGCAGAATGGCGTCTAAACGATTGTGGTGTTGTGTTCTTGGGTGTAATAACGAACACAGCAGTCATTTTGATGTTCCTAAATCCGAACCGCTGAAGACCCAGTGGCTGCTGAGTTTTGTTTTAGAAGGGAATATTCCCCCGAGCAACGTCAATGTTTGCGCGAATCATTTCTCAGCAGACCTGCTTTATAAACGAGCGTCAGTATAAAGCAGGTTTTGCTAATAAGCTGCTCTTGAAAAAAGGATCGTGTTCCTGCTGCACCTCAGGAAGAAGTGAGTGTAACGTTTTATTAACCTTTATATTAATCTTTGCAAATCGCTTGCACGCTTCACGATGAATGAGGCTAAAGTTTACAGGGTAAGTTACATTATGGCATGCTTTCTGTGTATGACGTTCACAATTCATAATCCTACGTTTATAATGAACAACGCGTTATGGTTGTTATTACAAACTGTGTACTCGGGTGATAAAGTTAACGTGGTAACACTACACTAAGCTTACTTTTGTACATGGTTTATAACGGTGTCTGTTACTGATTAAGAAGTAATGTCAAAAAAATCTTATAACATAAAATCAATCTGTCAATGAACTAACACATCAGTAAACACATAGCAACTACGCTACTCTGCCAGTACAAAGATAGATCAAAGTGACATGACGTTAACCAACCATTTAGAAACGTCCTGTTCTAACTTCGTTGGGTTCGTCATCTTGTTACTGGTCCGACTCCGGTTCAAATTGATAAGGTTGCTCAGATGTATCCTCAGAGACTCCCGTTGCCATTATTTCTCGAAAATATACCCTCAACTGCTGTCAAGGCAACACTCCAAGTGTGTTGTGGTGTTGTCGAACCGAACGCCCCACAGAGCAGAGGGGGCGGGGTGAGCAAAGCTCATTACCATTTAAAGTCACATACACTGAAATGACTTGCTGAAAACAGAGCTGGTTTTGACCAGATAAAATGAGTGTTTTCTTACAATACTAATGAGAATTTTTAATTAAAGTATATTACAAACTTTTCATTTAGACACTAAAGAATCATATTAACTTGTACAAAAATGGCATTCTATGACCCCTTTAAGTATTATGTATTAGGTTATGTGATTACTGGGGAAACGGCTGTATTTCTGCTGTTCCATCAGCGCCCTCTGCTGTCGAAGAGTGAATGTGCACTTCAGCACATCTCCTCATTCCGCCATGTGCTCGGCTCATGCACGGTCTATTTACATCAGTGCGTTCCTCTTTGGGGAAGAGTTTTCTGGGTTTTTCATTTTAAACGGTTGATGGGTAACGTATTCTTAAAATTCATTCTAAAAATCGGAATAATTCGTAATAAATAATTATTCACGGTATTTTGAAGTGCCCACGATAACAATATTGTGCATGTTCATTATTGCGGTATATCGTATAACTGTTTACCGGCACATGTCTAGGCTGCACACTAGTCACTCTGGCTGTTGAACTTATTATAGTCTTCTCAAAAGCCATCTGTTATAATCGCGTTGTGCATTATAACCACTCACACGTGTTTATATTGAGTTTATGAATGCAATATCTCATAATCAGAGGCGTTCAGATTAGCCTGAGTTATGTTCAGAGCACGCACCGCTCTCACACTCGCTGAAATCTGCACTCAAAGAAGAGATAAACATGCGATGCACGCAAGAGATTCATTCATCATACAGTGGTTGACTGTTTTTGTTCTATTTCAGCAGCGAAAATGGTTTAAAAAAAACCAGCAGAACCACAGCGCATCTGATATGACTGGCATAACCCTGGCGAATTTAGGGACCGTCTCTAAAGTTACACACAACATTGGTAACGTTACACGCGTTTCAAACTTCACTAGCATTTGAAGAGAATGACATAAAACTGACTGTAAAGTGATCATTTAGGTGTCAGGTATGATGCACACATTTCGATATTTAATAAAATAAACTGTCAAATCATATGGAAATATGGATATGCATTATTTCACTTGGATACTGTTTGGGCTCTAACACAAAATATGCTAAATTTAAATGCATCATTGCTGAACACTGATGAGAATATTGCTTGAGAATATATTTACGGAGATAATATTAGAGATTATATTTATGCGTTATGCGTTGCTATTGACGACGGCCATTAAGGAAAGAAATCCCACAGAATCCATCTTTAAAAAGTGCTTAGAGCTGCTTTAATTATTTTTTGTTTGTTGAATTTCAAATATAAAACTTGTTGAAATGTTTTAAGTGTGTGCATCTGTTCTTTTGAATATTTCATCTCGTTTGAACAAAACCGTGATAATATTGATAACCGTGATAATTTGGGTGACTATAATCGTGATGTTAAATTTCCATACCGTTTCATCCCTAGTTGCATTGTATAAATACACATTATGATACCATGGTGGTTTAAGTCGGTCAGTGATGCTCCATCCGACATGCTAGCATATGACTACCGTAAACTAATTTCAATACTTGTATAAAAGTTACAAAGCTCTTTACAAAACTGCTGTCACTTTAAGGCCAAATGCACGGATCCAATACACTGATACACATCCGATGTTCTCCCACTGTTTACTCTTCTCTTTCTCCCAGACGTTTACATTTTTGAACTTTTTATGAGACATGCGTCAATTGTATGCCAACTAAACTAATCTTTAATCTTTTCAGAAAACTGAAACACACTTTTTAAATATGGCCATGAGTGCACACACTGCGCAGAGGAACCGTCTTCTTCCATTTTGCTATAAACTGATCAGTGTTCAAAAAATGTTGGGAGACTTCACATGACGCTATGCAAGAGTGATAGACCGTTTTTCACATTTCCAGGTTTCTCAGAGCAGAAGTCGTCATAGTTGGGTTAAATATTATTGCTGTGAATGAGAGAATACATTAAATATTTTTTTTGTGTGCCTATTTGCTCACATAGCAAAGGAAAAACGCCACAGTAGTGATTTCACAACCTTCAAAAAGAGGGAAAAAATAGAGTGAGATTGATAACGGCTGTGAAAATAGAGAAATATGTTAATTTTTTTTTTACCATCACTCCCATAGACGCTATTACTAAACACCCTCACAGCAGCGGTAACTTTTTTATTGTAATTTGATGCAAAAGTAATAAAATACAAAGCATTAGTGTTATAAATGTACATATTTAAAAAAAAAAATGAAAATACAAAAAACGTTGCAGGATTTACGATATTGATGACCGTTAAAACGCGTCATCACAGTCCGTTAAAAGGGTCTATTAGTGATAGGCTGTCTGCAAAAAAAACAACAACAAAACCCTTTAAAGAAGAATAAAATCATCCACTGAATTACAAAGCTGCTTCAGAAATGACTTTCGACTTTGATGACTTTTGATAGAAATGTAGTGGAGTAAAAAGTACAATATTTGTCTTTCAAATGTAGTGAAATTAAAGTCAAAGTTTCCCGAAAAAGTAAAGTACAGATACAAGTAAAGTGTACTTAAGTACAGTACTCAAGTAATAGTAGGGGAGAGCGGGGCACAACCTAACGCTTTTTGACTTTCTCAGTTTGTGTAAATCCACTTGGGGTTCAGAGTATTTATTTTTTCCCACATTAATTGCACACATGTCTAGTACAATAATGTGGTTTTGTTTCATTAATACAGTGTATGCTTTTTTCTTGATATACCTCGAAAGAATGGAAGTGAAATGTGACAACATGCCCCATAGGTGGGGTGCATTGTAACATGTGGTGGGGCACAATGTAACATGACCAAATAACAGCTTAAAATGTTATCTGATATAATCAAAAAAATATACAAGACAAACTAAAATATTTTGTCAACAAAATACAATTATTAACGTTTTAAAAATAAAATAATGGCATTTTTTAATCATTAAAAATACAAGCATTTTTGAGTTTGACTACAAACACATCGCTAAATACAGCATAGTTCAAAACATAATAATAATTAATAATTTCTGAACATTAACTCTCAGACATTATTCACCCTTTTCTCATGGTTTCTCAAAAGTATAGAATATAATGGCATATTTCTAATAGGGGCTCATTGTAATGCAGTGTTAACACACACCCCACCTGCTCATTAGAGAATTAAACCGCAGCTCGTGTCTTCTGCTGTTAGATCAGCATTAAAGAACCATCTACTGTTAAATAACAGATATAAGATTAAAATAGTATCGGATTTGTCTTATTTTAAATAAAAACAAAAAACAGAGATGAAAACTAAACTTAAGTTAGAAATTTACTTTTGCTATGGTTAAATACATGTTCAGTGATATCATCCAGAGATTTTTAAATGTTGGCGCTATTTTTTCTCTAAATAATGTTGATATGGCAAATAGTAAATACATTAAGTTTCGTCATTCTGGAACGTGTGGAAAGGGTTAAAACGTGCGTTACAACTAACCCCGCGTTAGGTTGTGCCCCGCGCTCCCCTACTAATGCTGCCATCACGTGCTATCGGAATTATCGTAAATACGATTTTCCTAGGTAAAAATTGCACATGAACGCCCTCTGATGTCATGTTTACCACTGGGAAGTTCGGAAATAATTTTGATACCCCAATTCCCGAGATGGGCGTGCCATAAACTTTAAACATGGTGGCGGGGAGAACTACTGCTGTGGCAGGTGTGGTTTCATTTTTATTTTTTTTCCCAAAACAGCTAGGTCGTCTTGTCTTGACATTTAATGTAGTACATATTTACATATAAGAGACGAGTAATCATATGAAGCGTATTGTATGTTTGGTCTGCATTTGACTGAAATTACAGACTAGGCAGAAAGCGGAAACTATCTGGAATGTTTATATGGTTGTCGGTGCATGGGAGACTACATATGATGTTGGTTTTAATAAGATTTTACCAATAAATAGGCAATAATAACTAGGGATCGACTGATATGGATTTTTTAGTGCCGATGCCGATACCGTTTTTTTTTTCATCAGCCTTAGCCGATGAGCGATACGGGCTGCCGATTTTCTTGAGCCGATATTTGAAGCCGATACTGCTTTTGCTCCCTCAATTTACATCATAAAAATGACACAATGATCATGATGATAACAATTTAAAATGTACAATTTAAAAAAGGAACATTTATTGAACTAAAAAAACTATATTTAACAAATAGTAAAAACAGGTGAGGTAGAACAAGAAAAAAAAAGTTTGTGGTGAAAATAAATTCTGAAAATAAATATTTAAGCATAAATAAAATAATGACACTATTGCACACAGTATCAACAAGCGAGCAGCATAATAAAGTGCACACTGACTGTACTATACTTCATTTTACAACTATTTACAACCTAGTCATTTAATGTTACACTCTAAAAAATGCTGGGTTAAAAATAACCCAAGTTGGGTTGAATATGGACTAACCCAGCAATTGGTTGTTTTGACCCAGTGGTTGGGTTAAATGTTTGCTTAAAACAACCCAATTGATGGGTTAGTCCATTTTCAACCCAACTTGGGTTATTTTTAACCCAGCATTTTTTAGAGTGTAGGTGTAGCTTAATCTCTTGTAGAGCAACACCAGCGGCAATTCAGGGAAAAATCTCCCAATGCTCCACGTGAAACTTCAGTCTTTCCACCTTTTACCATCGTGTCAATTCTCAATTGATTTTGATTAATATGCGCGAGGGAGAGCGAGACAGTTTGAAGACGGTGAGAGCTGCCCTGTGGACGCCTGTCTGGAAATAATGCAGGGAAAAAATATCGGCGAACGCAGCAGCCTTATATCGGCCGATACACGTAAAAATCGCTAATATCGGCCCGATATATCGGTCTAACACTAATAATAACCCGGTTCCACACCACCATGATTCCTGTTCACTCCGACAACAAAGCACTTGAATGCAACAAGCTCGTAATCACGACTTCTAAAGTGGGAATTAGGAAATTTCCGATAGCACATGAAGGCAGCATTAGTTCCCGTCCACCTCTGCATGTCACTCACCACATCCGTCCTGCATCCCACAGCAGGGCCAATGACGTGTTACCTGGAGATCCGCTACTGTCTGGCTCTTCTGTACTCGCAGCTGTTTCAGTATCGACTGCGAGAGGCTCAAGGTCTCTGTGACCGTCTGGCACATCAGCTTCTGAAGGAAGAGGACACGCCAGGAGGGGCTGGTGAGCTTCTTACACTGCAAAAAATGCTTTTCTTACTTAGTATTTTTGTCTTGTTTTCAGTCCAAATATCAAAAAAAATCTTCCATTAAGAAGCATTTCCTAGACAAGCAAAAGTTTTTGTCTTGTTTTGGGGGAAAATAACGCAAAATAATCTGCCAATGGGGTAAGCAAAATAATCTTAATTCCAGTGTTGGGGAGTAGTTAACTACAAGTAGCTAAGCTACTAACTTAAAGGAACACTCCACTTTTTTTTTTGAAAATATTCTCATTTTACAAGTCCCCTAGAGTTAAAGGGTTAGTTCACACAAAAATGAAAATTCTGTCATTAATTACTCACCCTCATGTCGTTTGACACCCGTAAGACCTCCGTTCATTTTCAGACACAAATGAAGATATTTTAGTGTAAATCTGATGGCTCTGAAAGGCCTCCATTGGCACAATGCACTTTACACTCTCAAGACTCTTAAAAGGTACTAAAGACGTCGTTACAAAGTCCATCTCACTACAGTGGTTCTACAATAACTTTATAAAGCGACGAGAATAGTTTTTGTGCGCAAAAAAACCCTAAATAACGACTTACATAGTGATGACGATTTCAAAACACGGCATCATGAAGCTTCGAAGCGTTATGAATCAGTGAGTCGAATCATGATTCGGATCGCGTGTCAAACCGCCAAACTGCAGAAATTTGGCGATCCAAACTGCTGAATCGACTCACTGATTCATAACGCTCTGAATCGCTGAATCGACTCACTGATTCATAACGCTTCGAAGCTTCATGATGCCGTGTTTTGAAATCGTCATCACTATGTAAGTCGTTATTTAGGGTTTTTTTGCGCACAAAAACTATTCTCGCCGATTCATAAAGTTATTGTAGAACCGCTGTAGTGAGATGGACTTTGTAACGACGTCTTTAGTACCTTTTAAGGGTCTTGAGAGTGTAAAGTGCATTGAGCCAATGGAGGCCTTTCAGAGCATCAGATTTACACTAAAATATCTTCATTTGTGTCTGAAGATGAACGGAGGTCTGACAGGTGTCGAACGACATGAGGGTAAGTAATTAATGACAGAATTTTCATTTTTGGGTGAACTAACCCTTTAAATAGTTGAGTTTTACCGTTTTTGAATCCATTCTGCCAATCTTTGTATCTGGCGGTAGCACTTTTAGCATAGCTTAGCATACATCATTGATTCTAAACAGTCCATTAGCATCTCATTCAAAAAATGACCAAAGACACTTTCAATATTTTTCCTATTTAAAGCTTGACTCTTCTACAGTTTCATCGTGTGCTAAGACCAACTGAAAATGAAAAGTTGTGATTTTCTACACCTATATGGCTAGGAACTACTTTCTCATTCCTGCGTAATAGTCGCGGATCTTCGCGGCCGTACCATGGCTGCAGCGGCGCAATGATTGGTTGGTATTCTGTGAAACATGGTGGTAGTTACACCTTCGACTTACTATCACAGCCCTTTACAACACACACAACCATGGCTAATCACACAGCTAAAGCCACAACACACAGAACCATGGCTAATCACAGCTAAATACACAACACAATTTGTCGGCTGCAAGCCTGAAACTTTCTCTGCAACTACACAAACTTAGTGCCGGTCACATTGAAAGCTACCTAGCTGGGCTACTTTCAGACGCTGTAATATCATTGCGCCGCTGCAGCCATGGTACGGCCGCGAAGATTCGCGACTATTACGCAGGAATGAGAAAGTAGTTCCTAGCCATATAGGTGTAGAAAATCACAACTTTTCATTTTCAGTTGGTCTTAGCACACGATGAAACTGTAGAAGAGTCAAGTTTTAAATAGGAAAAATATTGAAAGTGTCTTTGGTCATTTTTTAAATGAGATGCTAATGGTCTGATTAGAATCAATGATGTATGCTAAGCTATGCTAAAAGTGCTACCGCCAGATACAAAGATCGGCTGAATGTATTAAAAAACAGTAAAACTGAACTATTTAACTCTAGGGGACTTGTAAAATGAGCCTATTTTCAAAAAAAGTGGAGTGTTCCTTTAACTACATTTTTCAGTAGCTTGTCAGTAGCTCAGTTGCTTTTAAAACAATGTAGCTTTTCCAGTAGCTAACTACTTTTTCCAGCGAGTAGCGGTGTAGCGCGACCAAAAGCTACATTTCGTTTTGTGTTTTGAGGAGCCTGCGATGCATTGAATCAGCTCAGTGTTTTCTTCTGATCACATACTAAAATCACGCGTTACCGCCATCTATTGTTTCATCGCGCATCTTGCGCTTTACGGTTCACAGAGAAGAGATCGTCTGATGATTATGTAAAGGACGTACAGGAGTGTTTTGATAACTTCACACGAATCGACTAGTAAAGCTTACACTTGATTTATACAAACAAAAGATTGAAACGCTGTCTGCGTCGAAGACTTCAAGCACACACAGGTGAATAATAGCCTTTTTAAATCCATTATCCTGCTCATATATATGCATATACATATGCATGCATTTTTGTCTACGCCTGTGTATCAAAGTTGCTTATATTTTGTTCTTGCATTGATGGGACATGACATTTGTAGCGATTTTGCACTTTGACAGTCAGTTTGAGATATAGACTACATTTGAGTATTGTATATTTGGATAGTTTACAAAATAAAACTTTACTCTTATCATAATTGTATTGCATTTTGTTGTTTTAAACCCCAAACATTTAACTTTAAACATTCTTCTTTAACGATTATTCAGTTATTTGTAAATATGCAATTTAATTGTAAAAAAAAAAAAAAAAATCGAAGTAGTTCCGATGTAGCTAGCCACATTTTGGTAGTAACTTGTAGTGTATCTAACTACTTTTTCAGAAGGGTAGCTTGACTGTAGTTTAACTACTTTCATGTATAAGTAGCTTGTCAAACTACTGTTTCAGAGTAGCTTCCCCAACACTGCTTAATTCAAACAGAAAACAAGATTATTTTGCTTACCCCATTGGCAGATTATTTTGCTTATTTTAAGCAAAAACCCCCTTAATTTTGAGTTAATTTTCCCCTAAAACAAGACAAAAACTTTTGCTTGTCTAGTAAATGCTTCTTAAAGGGTTAGTTCACCCAAAAATGAAAATTCTGTCATTAATGACTTCCCCTCATGTCGTTGGACACCCGTCAGACCTCCGTTCATCTTCAGACACACATGAAGATATTTTAGTTGAAATCTGATGGCTCTGAAAGGCCTCCTAAATATAAAATATTAATAAACAAATAAACTATTGGCTCAATGCACGGTTCACTCTCAAGACCCTTAAAAGGTACTAAAGATGTCGTTACAAAGTCCATCTCAATGACTTATATAGTGATGACGGTTTCAAAACACGGCATCATGAAGCTTCGAAGTGTTATGAATCAGTGAGTCAAATCATGATTTGGATCGCGTGTCAAACCGCCAAACTGCTGAAATTTGGCGATTCAAACTGCTGAATCGACTCACTGATTCATAACGCTTCGAAGCTTCATGAGGCCGTGTTTTGAAATCGTCATCTCTATATAAGTCGTTATTTAGGGTTTTTTTGCGCACGAAAACTATTCTCGTCACTCCATAAAGTTATTGTAGAACCACTGTAGTGAGATGGACTTTGTAACTTTAGTCTTTAGTGTCTTTTAAGGGTCTTGAGAGTGTAAAGTGCATTGAGCCAATGGAGGCCTTTCAGAGCCATCAGATTTACACTAAAATATCTTCATTTGTGTCTGAAGATGAACGGAGGTCTGACGGGTGTCCAACCACATGAGGGTAAGTCATTAATGACAGAATTTTCATTTTTGGGTGAACTAACCCTTTAATGTAAGATTTTTTAGATATTTGAACTGAAAACAAGACAAATATACTACGTAAGAAAAGCTTTTTTTGCAGTGTACTTCTGCATCGCTCATTCTAATATGCTGATTTGCTGCTCAAGAACCAGATTTGCCCCCTGCAGATGAGGCCGGGTTTGAGTGCTGGCTCTCGGGGCCGGTGGGACGGGAAGCGGCCTGTGCTGTGGTTCAGTCTCTGGGCAGGTTTATGGCAGCGTACTTCACCAACCGCCCGCTCTGCATCCTCCCGCCACACAATGTGGACGTGCTGCCACCTCTTCACTTAACACACAGTGAGTTCAGGGGACACCAAAATACCAATATGTGCTATTTATGCGCTCAGAAAGCTAATTTTTTGTATACAACCAGAGCACACTGCATGACACTGTATCCCACAATGCAATGCGTTGCACTTGAGTGTCTAATGTGACGGTTCAACCTGAAACTGTTTATTTCTTGATTTGACTTGATCAGGCTTTCAAAAAAAATGTTTATACAAAATTTGGTTCAAATGCAAAAAAATACACATTTTTTAGATGATGATTGGACTTGCAGTGACATAATGAGGTCATGTGACAGCCAGTGTTTTTATTGTTAACTTAATTGTTAATTGAAATGATGCTGAAATAAAATAAAATAAAAAAATTTGATGAAAAAAATAGGCAACTTACTAAAATAAGTTTAAGTACTAATATTACTAAAACAACAACTGAAATAAAAATAATTAAAGCTAAATAGAAATACTAAAAAAGACTAAGAACAATGACAAAAGCACATAAAATGACTAAAAAAAACAACTGAATATATAAAAATAAAAGCTTATTTAAGTTTATTTAATGGTATATAGTAACTAATACTAAAAACACTGAAATATAAATATTAAATGGATAAACTTCAAGTGAAAGTGTTGACTGAAATAAGTTTGTCGTTGAAGTACTAACATTTCTATAACTGGTATAAAAATAAAACTTTATTTTATATATATATATATATATATATATATAAAGGTTCCGGTTTTTGGCCGGTCAACCGGTGCATCCCTATTATTTATAGTATTTATTAGGGGTGTAACGATATATATCGCGATATAAAAATGCAGCGATATGTATCGTTGTAAGTTTATGGAGTTTCAGTGACATTACTACATTAAACGACTATATAAAATATTGAATATAATGTATAATGATGCTGTGGGGGAATATTTGTGGGTCCTGATAATACTACAATAATACTACTACTAATATTTAATAATAAATAAAAAAAACTGTTTATTTTGGCTTAAAATATTGCGATACAAATCGTATCGTGAGTTGAGTATCATTGAGTATCGTGACATGAATGTATCGTTACACCCCTAGTATTTATTAATATTTTGAACTTGCTTACATTTTTTTATTTTAGTTTAAGTTTAAGTAATTTTGTTATGCACGTTTGTCATTTTTAATTATTTATTTTAATTTAATTAAGCTTTCATTCATTTTTATTTCAGTTTTAATTATTTTAGTACTTCAACATTTCATTTATAGTTTTTCATTTAATATTAATAATAATATTAGTTTTTTTAAATATAATTTATATATTATATCAACTTTAAAAAAAATTAAACTTTTTATATTTTCAGTTTTCATCTTAAGTGCGCCCGCGTGCACATACGCCTATATTGCGAGCTGAAGTTGAGCGAGCTGAAGTTGCGCGAGCTGAAGTTGAGCGAGCTGAAGTTGCGCGAGTTTATCTCTCCGCCCTGCTCAAGTGTAGATGTGAGCGTTTGTTCAGCTCAGTTTCTCACGTGTTGGATCGGATGAGAACGAAACAGACTAACTTGTGACAAAGCCGAAATACTTCTTTTTGTAGCCTAAAGAAGAACATGCTGCACTTTAGAAATGAAATACTATCAGTTCTGTAGCCTATAGGATGATCATTTTTATTTTACCTTAAAATTACATTGATTTAATTTGATTTAAAAAGCACCTGCTGTAGCATCTTAGTTTTTTTCGTTGCACTAAACATTATTTGATTTAACATTATGGAACAATTATATACTTTGGTTTTATTTAATTTCACTGGTAAAGACTTTTTTTTCTTTACACTGAATTTAAAAAACAAATGCTGATTTAAGTAACATCTTTGTTTGGATTGCAGAATATGCAGTTATTGCCTTTAATTTCACCTTTCAGCCTTTTAATTTCCAATTCAATTTCCCGTTAATTTCAGATTGCGGACTTGTTTTCATTAGCCAAAAGCCAATTCAACCTGTTAAATACCAAATAAACATCTTGTTCATGTATACTTTCGTTCTATTATTGTGTAAAAAAAAAAAAATCGGAAATCGGTATTGGAATCGGCCAGTTTTATTGAAAAAAAACGGTATCGGAATCGGCCATGTAAAATCATGATCGGTGCATCACTAATAAATAATGCTGAAATAACACTGGTGACAATAATGTAGTATGCATATGTAAGAGATACTACGTACTTTCACATAATATTTTATAATCCAAAATGACATGCTAGTTTTCCGGTCGTATGGCTAGTGAATGAGTGTATGACTAGCGGAGCGTAACTGCGTCAGATGCAGGTGTGCGTGTGGTGGAGCTGGCCCAGGCCCGGGTCGCAGGAGCGGTTCGCGGTGGGCATTTGTCCGAGGTTTGGACGGTGGATTACGCTCTAGAGCTCCTCCTACTGGGCGGCCTGCTCCCTGAGGCTGTGTGGATGGCAGAGCGGCTGGGAGACTGGAAGATGGCCGCCACCCTCGGCCTGGCGTACACCAACTACTGCAGGGGCCATGTGGACTTGAGCAGGTTTGTTGCAGTGTTAATTTTGACAGCATATTTTGATTTAGTTTTAGTCATGGTCTTTTGACTAAAATGCCATTTAGTAGGTGTGTGCATTGGCACTGCCCTCACAATTCGATTCGATTACGATTCACCAGGTAACGATTCGATTCAATTCGATTCTGCGATGCATTAAAAAATTCTACTGCACACAACAAGGCAAGCAGTCAGATATTGAACAACAGATTTTATTGGATGCTATGTGTGTATTATCACTCTCCTGTATCTTTGACATAAATGTCATTAAATAAAATAAAATTTTATGGTACAGGGTATTGGATATGGCATTTTCAAACCTGAAAAAGAAAACATAAATCACTGCTTTCAGTGCTTTGAATGAGAAATGTTTCTCTTCTCTCTGCTTTAGAACCATTTGAAATTAAATAAAGCAATAATAACAGCCAACTTTTTCCAGCAGTAAAAAAATAAAATAAACACAACACTGCCAGAAATTTTTGCCCAAACTTCAAAAGCCTGTTCAAATGATTAAAACTAGAAGCATATATTCACTTTAATGTTACATTTATCATGTGAACTACTTATATACAACAAGTTATATGCATGTGTGTATGAGACAGAGAGGAACACGGTCGCATTTGCAGCAGATATATGCTGCCCATCATAAATCAAAGCACGACACAGACGGGGTTCGGAGGAGAAGACCAGAAAATGTGACATAATGGACAATATTCGTCTGTATTTGCATACAGACATACTGCCGTTTTTAATTACCCGTCTATTGCAGTCATCTCCCTCCGCCTCAGCCATCTAGATTGTTGTTGTTGTTATGACCCTGGAAGTAATTGAAACTTCACAACTTTATTGTCCAACTCAAGGCCAGAAAATAAACGGTGACATAATCGATTATGGCACTTTGCCGCATCGATGCTGAATCGTGCATGCCTCGCATTGCGATGCATCGCCGAATCGATTATTGTTGACACCACTACCATTTAGTTTTAGTCATATTTTAGTCACTTGAATTGTTTTTAGTTTTAGTCTAGTTTTAGTCGACTAAAATCTAATGAGTTTAGTTAAATTGTAATACATTAAGTATGTAAGCATTACATAACTGACTGTCACTTGAACTGATCATATTGTTTTTGACATTAAAAATACACGAAAGAGCTCAAATCACTTTTTTGTTTGTTTTTAAAAACATCTATATAGTTTTTATAACTTTGTATTTCTGTTTAAGTTAGTATATCATGTTAAGCTAAAGCTTCAAATAAGTTTGTTTATTTTTATTTTATTTCAGTTAACATTTATTTAATTTCAAGTAACAAAGAATTTTTTTAATGGTTTTAGTGAACTATTATATCCCTGATACTTTATTGAATATGTGTCAAATACTGGTCTTTCCTCCTGACTATGAATTAAATGTGAATTAAATGAAATACAGTTTATTGTGTAAGCAAAAACTAATATATAATGCGTGACTTTTAATCATAAACCAGCTGGAAATACACCGGGACTCTTATTTTGAAATCTCGCCTTACTATTGCAGTTGCAGGAGCTTATTCAAGTTCAGATGAGGAGATAAAATATGCATTGTTACAACCGTCTAAAACACATTACTATATAAACATGGTAAAGTAAACATTGTCATTATTCATCAGCATTAGTTCATAAACAATATCCTGGCATAAATGTGTGTTATTGATTGATTGAGCCGCTCTGGAGCTGGATTGGGTTCGTGTGAGCCGTGTTTTCCAGCGGTTAGATTAGCATTTAAATCAAATGTGTGCATCTGTTACACAAGACATCAGTTCTGACTGGATCGCTTCCCTAATCGTCCCTCCATAACATTTTCGTCTTGTTTTTATTTGTTGACGAAAATAACAGTTGATTTCCGCCATAGTTTTTGTCATCCAACAGTAGTTTTTATTTAGTTATCGTCTCGTTTTCGTCAGTGAAACAAGGTAGTTGACAAAAATTATGACGAAAATTATTCGTCAACGAAATGAACACAGGTTTGTTGTCAGCATGATGAAGGTCTGGAATCCTCTGGCTTCAGATGCCACAGTGATATTTCTCATGTTTCTGTCCTCAAGCCTGCAGTGGAGAGAGCTGCACCTTCCCATCGAGCTGAAGCCTGCAGTGCTGTTCCAGGATCAGCTGGAGAAGTTACTCGGCCGAGTGGCGGGCTCTGAAGGAGAGGGGAGCAAAGGTAAACATATGATTAACACGGTGTGAATATTACATAAGGGACATTTCGCAAACATCTGAAGATATTTAAAGGGCATATTTTCACCTTCACCAGGTTCAGGGCTTTTCCGTCAGCATCAGAATTCATACACTAAACCTGAGTACTGTCATTGTTTATCACGTTAATATAGTTTTCACATCACAACTTTAGTGCTTTGTTTTTAAGATCTGTAATGTATTTTAAGTTTGGTGATGTTAGACTGTGTCCTTAATTGACTGACTGAAAAAACCTGCTTAACTTCCTGAAAATCATTGTATAATTCACACACTGCATATAATATAATATAATGTTGTTTATTTATATAAATAAATGTTATTGTTTACTAAAACTATTATATAAATCAAATATATTTTTAAAAATAAGTATTATTAAATATATTATTAAAATTATTTGAATAAGTATAAATATTAGATTAAACACTGAATTGAAATTTATAAATGTTACTTTGGCAACTAAATGAATAAAATTACTTAAATTGAAACAAAAATAATTTAAAGATACGTAATATATAAACATAATACTACATACACACACACACACACACACACACACACACATAATATTACTAAAATGTATATTTAATTGATATATATATATAATCCAAATAGCAATAATAATATTTATACATTATTTGAATAAAACTAATTATTATTGTTTTAATTTATTATTATCACTAATAATAACAGAAATATAATGGCAAAAATGTAATACAATATAATTATATTTTATATTATTTATTTTATATAAATAAATGTTTTTATTGTTAACTAAAACTATTATATAAATCAAATATATAATGTAATATATAGTATAAAATAATATAAAATTCATTGTTATTATTGTTAACTAAAACTATTATATAAATAAAATCAATTATATAATAAAAAATAAGTATTATTAAATATATTATTACAATTATTTGAATAAGTATACATATTAGATTAAACACTGAAGTGAAAATTATGTTAAATATTGTTACTTTGGAAACTAAATTAATACAATTATTTAAAGATGCATAATATATAAACCATAAAAAACTACATACATACACATAAAATTACTTACATTTATATTTAATTATTTATATATATATATATATATTATATATATATATATATAATATATATATAATCCAAATAGCAATAATAATGTTGATACATTTTTTTTATTGTTTAAATGTATTATTATCACTTATAATAATAAGAGAAATATAATAACATAATATATTATAATATGATACGTTTGTTTGTCTCTCCTTTAGACACAGTGGTTGTTGAGGACGTGGATCTGCTTCAAGTGTCTGTGCAGGAGATCCTGAAGGCGTCCGTCATGGCGGAGGTGGACGTCGTCTCTCAGCCTCTAACGCGACTGCTGAACGCAGCCAAAGAGCGAGCGACATCACTTCCTGCTCTGGTTCTCTCCTGCGTTCTACTGCCTGCCCCTCCTCTGTACTGTCCACAGCCTTCACCAAACACACAGGTCGGTCACACACACACATACACAGACGCCCGACTGTCTCGTCTGTCTCTGTCTTTCTCATCTTTAGCTGTATTTGGATCTCCTCAGGACTGTATGAGAGACGCAGCGCTGGTTCTGGAGACGGATTCTCGCTGTCAGGTGTCTGGGCTGGTCCAGAAGGTTCTGATGATCTTCAGGGCGGCACACAGCTCTCTGCCCGCCGCCAGGTGGTACATCAGCAACCTGCAGCGCTGCAGACACTTACTGCACAAGGTACGATCGGACTTCATCTTTGACCTTTCCCAGTGTCCACCTCACAATTTACATGTTTGGACCAGGGCTGTCTATGTGTAAGATAGTGGTAATTAATCGCAAAATAATCACACATCAAATTTGGCTGAGAACCTACTTCCACAAGATGACTTATTGTGTAAAACATTAAATAGACATTACAAAAAGTAGCTTCAGAAAGAAATGTTTTTTTGGGTGAACTATACCTTTAATGTTTGTTTTTATTAAAGGGTTAGTTCACCCAAAAATGAAAATTCTGTCATTAATTCCTCACCCTCATGTCGTTGGACACCCGTCAGACCTCCGTTCATCTTCAGACACAAATGAAGATATTTTAGTGTAAATCTGATGCTCTGAAAGGCCTCCATTGGCTCAATGCACTTTACACTCTCAAGACCCTTAAAAGACACTAAAGACGTCGTTACAAAGTCCATCTCACTACAGTGGGTTCTACAATAATTTTACGATGCGACGACAATAGTTTTTGTGCGCAAAAAAAAAATCTAAATAACACCTTTATCCAATTTGTTCTTGTCTTCCGTGTGTGTCTCCACGACGCATGCGTGAGAATATGACGTAGATCCGGCGTTCAGGAATCCATGAAATGCTCACTTTAGCCCCATTTTGAGAACTACACCGAGACCTAAAGCACGATCAATGTAGAATTCAACAGCTTAGACACTCGCGTCTTCCTCTGCTTGTAAACAAATCTCTTCTGGGGTCATGTGTCCGAACGCCGGATCTGCGTCATATTCTCACGCATGCGTCGTGGAGACACACACGGAAGACAAGAACAAGCTGGATAAAGGCGTTATTTGGATTTTTTTTTTGCGCACAAAAACTATTGTCGTCGCATCGTAAAGTTATTGTAGAGTCACTGTGGTGAGATGGACTTTGTAACGACGTTTTTAGTGCCTTTTATGGGTCTTGGGAGTGTAAATGTACTGAATGCCAATGGAGGCCGATCTGAAGCCTTTCTCAGCATCAGCTTTACACTAAAATATCTTCGTTTGTGTTCCGAAGATGAACGGAGGTCTGACGGGTGTCGAACGACATGAGGGTGAGGAATTAATGACAGAATTTTCATTTTTGGGTGAACTAACCCTTTAATTGCAAAATAATCACACATCAAATTTGGCTGAGAACCTACTTCCACAAGATGATTTATTGTGTAAAACATTAAATAGTCATTACAAAAAGTAGCTTCAGAAAGAAATATTTTTGGGTGAACTATACCTTTAATGCTTGTTTTTATTGAATGGAAATATGATTTTTTTTTAAATGAAATTATACTCTAAATTAGAAACTAAAGCTGCCAGTAGGTGGCGATAAATGTCTAATTGAGTCATTCATTCACTCGATTCGTTCAAAACAGCTGATTCATTCAGGACTGAAGTAAATGGTGCTCTGTATAATAAAGGCTAGATGTCTCGTCCGCGCTGCTGGCCAATGGAGGTCGACGTCCGCACCTGGCGGCCATCTTGTCACAGTCAGCTCACTCACTCATAACATTGTGTTTTAATGGTGCGTGTACATTTCAATTTTCTACAGATTTTCAAACTGTTGGGTTTGTTATAAACGTCAGAGATGTAGTTATGACACTGCATACTTATGAATAATTATTCATAATTTGTTCAAGCATCCCGAATTCTTTGTTGGTCGGAGTCTCTAACGTCTTCACCGGCGGCCATCTTGTCACAGGCAGGCTTTCTGGCGGGCTCTGTGGCTCTCATGTAAGCCGAGTGATCTGAACACAAATACCTCTTATCTCACTGAAATTTTGACGGATTTACAAATTATTTGGTTTCTTACAAACGTTATTAACGTGGCTATAATTCTGGATGCTTGAACAAATTATGAATAATTATTCATATGCTGTGTCATAACTACATCTCTGAACATCATTAAAACACAATGTTACGAGTGAGCGAGCTGACTGTGACAAGATGGCCGCCAGGTGCGGACGTCGACCTCCATTGGCCAGCAGCGCGGACGAGACATCTAGCCTTTATTACGAATATCTATGGTTATACTGATCAAAGATTACGAGGCATAGAAATGATGTGCAACGATAAATAATTTATGATAAATACTGCAATATTACATTAAAATCAAGAATTTTAAGAATCTTTTTGATGTTTTCTGTTGGTAGATCCAGAAGAAAGTGTCCGAACCCAAAGCCGAATTGATTCCTGATGGACTGAAAAAATTCTTCACTCATCGTGGCTTCTTCCAATCAGGGCCCAGCAAAGACATGGATAGTGTCACCACGCAAATCATAAGTACGTTTCATTTAATCAGCTGAACTTTTAGTTAGTAGTGTCCACTTGAAGTTGTGTTTATATGATTTTGTGCATGTGTTCAGCATGTTTCCGTGAGTTGTGTGCACTTTGCTGGATGCTCCATGTGAGGGACCAGCTCACTGTTTCCTGTAGAAGGTACCAGACTGCCAGAGAACGGGAGAAAGACACTCAGGTGCGTTCAGAGAAAGCATATGGTAATGTTGCAGGGATGCAAGACGTCGATCCATGTTTGTGTGTCTCAGGTCAGGGATGTGAGTGTGTCAGATCTGTGTGCTGAGGCTCTGTGCTGGGCGCGCCGCCTCCTGCCGTTCTGCCGTTTCCTGAATGCAGAGGAAGCACTGCAGGACTTAGTGCTCAGCCTGGTGTCAGATCTGCCGCCCAGCCATGTGGTAAAGTACATCACTAAACTTACACTCATTTAGGATAATTAAGGTCTGTCAAGTAAAACTAGCAATGATGTTTTGTGACAAAAATATTACTACGAAATTAACAGGTTTGTAATTTTTGGACATGTACCGTTGTAATGTTTTAGTATTCTTTGGGAGTTAGTTAAGATCGTAATGTAACCAGGTTAAAATAAAGCTAGTTAAACTAACTAACTAACTAATCAACTAATTAACATATTAGTTGTTTTTTGTACATGAGCCATTATAATGTCATAGTATTATTTGGGAGTTCGTTAAGATTGTAATGTA
This sequence comes from Gobio occitaniae, assembly GCA_033150135.1. Classification (NCBI taxonomy): domain Eukaryota; kingdom Metazoa; phylum Chordata; class Actinopteri; order Cypriniformes; family Gobionidae; genus Gobio; species Gobio occitaniae. The sequence continues at coordinate 63,164 of JARQWZ010004342.1, read as the reverse complement.
ACCAGGTTAAAATAAAGGTAACTAACTTACTAACTAACTAACTAACTAGTTAGTAGTTTTTGGACATGCACCACTGTAATGTCTTAGTATTTTTTGGGAGTTAATTGGTAACCTTTATTGAACCCGGTTAAAAAAAATAAAGCTAACTAACTAACTAACAAACTAACATGTTAGTAGTTTTTTGGACATGAACCATCACAGTGTCTTAGTTGGTTATCTTTATTTTAACCTGGTTACGGTCTTAACCAACTCCCAAAGAAAACTAACTAACTAACTAACATGTTAGTAGTTTTTTGGACATGAACCATCATAATGTCTTAAGATCGTAATGTAACCAGGTTAAAATAAAGGTAACTAACTAACTAACTAGTTAGTAGTTTTTGGACATGCACCACTGTAATGTCTTAGTATTTTTTGGGGAGTTAATTGGTAAAAAAAAAATAAAGCTAACAAACTAACTAACTAACATGTTAGTAGTTTTTTGGACATGAACCATCACAATGTCTTAAGATCGTAATGTAACCAGGTTAAAATAAATGTTACTAACTAACTAACTAGTTGTTACTATACTTATGTCTTAGTATTTTTTGGGAGTTAATTGGTAACCTTTATTTAACCCAGTTCAAAAAAATAAAGCTAACTAACTAGCTAACTAACTAACTAACTAACTAATTAATTAACTAACTAACTAACTAACTAACTAACTAACTAACTAACATGTTAGTAGTTTTTGGACATGAACCATCACAATGTCTTAGTTGGTTACCTTTATTTTAACCTGGTTACGATCTTAACTAATTCCCAAAGAATACTAACTAACTAACTAACTAACTAACTAACTAGTTAGTAGTTTTTTTGGACATGAACCATCATAATGTCTTAGTATTCTTTGGGAGTTATTTAACATTGAAATGTTACCAGGTTAAAATAAAGGTAACTAACTTACTAACTAACTAACTAACTAGTTAGTAGTTTTTGGACATGCACCACTGTAATGTCTTAGTATTTTTGGGAGTTAGTTGGTAACCTTTTTTAACCCGGTTAATAAAAAAAGGTAACTATATAACTAACTAACTAACATGTTAGTACTTTTTTGTAAATGAGCCATTATAATGTCTTAGTATTGTTTGGGAGTAAGTTGGTAACCTTTATTTACCTGGTTAAAAAAATAAAGCTAACTAACTAACTAACATGTTAGTACTTTTTGTCAGGGCTTAAAAACGGAAAAAAATATCAATGGGTTCACTCCGAGCAGAATCGATATTATAGCGTTTCCGTTTTTGCGTTCCTCAATAAACATTGCTGATCCAAAAACGGTTTGATATGAAAAAAATACCGGTTAATAACGTTATTTTAATTTAGCCTATACTTTAAACAAAATATGTATAAATAGACTTATTTTCACTCAATAATATTATAACGCATGGTAATTAAACTTGAATATTTAATTCATACAATTTTTAAAACCAGAAATAGGCTACATGCATTAGAATTACAAAGCATAAACAGCGGACCTGTTTTAATGGAGCGTTAGACAATCTAAAGTGGCCTCTTATGCCGAATTATTTTCAGAAGAATGATAACATTCTTTGCACATAACTTTTTTTCAACACGACTTGTTTTAAAAATTGCATGAATAAAGAATAAATAAACTGGATAACCATTGCTCTTTTAATGCACTGTCAACTACTAATTTCAAAGCAAACACTGCGCAACACGTCCTTGCATCCCATAATCAAATTCAGTCAGCTAATAAAGCTTGATCATTTAATGCAATATAACATACCATTTAATACGAAGCATCAACCGTCTATATAGAAAACATTGACCTGTCCTGTATTGGCAATCTGAAAGGATATTAGGACTATAGGAAAAATGTTTGATAGATGCTAGTACTTGGACAGGCTTAAACGAAATCCATAAACTAGCCTAAATCAGACTATTTGAGCTTAAAGTCTGTACTGCTTATTTAAACGTTCGAAAAGAATGTCCTCCAATACCTGCGCTTTCATTGATGACCTCAGCGGTGAAAGAAATGTACTTGAGGCGTGTAAATGCGCGCTCACACACTGACTTGCGTAACCGGTAGATTCGTAGATGATGGTGCGTGGGCATTTCACTCACGCTTGATCCGTCAGCGTCACATGCTGTAACTCTATTCATGATTGGTCGCTGCCAAATTAAAATATTAAAGAGAACGATAAAATAACGTTATTAACCGGTTAATGGTCATTTCAAATAACGTTTCTGTTCAGAACGATTCAAATTGATTTTGCTTTTGTTTCCGTTTTTGTTCCTCTTAAAATTTTGTTCGTTTCCGGTTTTCGTTTTCGTTCCTTGAACCGGTTCAGAGCCCTGCTGTAAAACCCCGCCCACTGGTCCAATTCTCGGCGTCCAATGGCAGGGAGAAGGTGTTTCTGCGTATCGCTGTCTTTCCTTTTACACAATAAACCAGTTCAACTTAAACACATTCTTTTGTATGTATTTACCTTGTTGTTTCATCTGACTCCATTAAATGAAAAGGTGTTAAATGATTTTGTTAACCATTAACTTTAGATTTATATTTTGTCTTTCAATTTAAATCGTTTATCTTATGTTATACTCAGCATTCAAGATTCCAGTAACGGTTTAGAGTTTCGCACCGGCCGGGTTTACGATCTCTGTTACGGACTAGTCAGTCTTGGTCATCTAGGCAGAGGCGACACACTGATATTCTGGACGCCCGTGCAATACGTTGATCATTCCAGAATATTTTTATTCAGTTCCCTTAGATCTGAATTCACTTAATTAATGCAAAACTGTTTCTAATCAGAGGCCATGACCATTATCACAGAATCAAGCGACCAACTTCCTAATTCTGATGATAACTTTCTATAATCATGCCGTGGTTTCCCACGTATACGTTAATTAGAACAATATTGCAATAATCAGGAATTGAGGTTGCCCTATTTAGATTGGTCTAACAATTTACTATTGTTCTAAACGGAAAGACTTGTTTAGTCTATCAACCTCTACAGTCCAAGTATACGTTACCTAGTGCCAATGTGTTAGTCGGAGCTCTAAAGCATCGATCCGGTGTGCTCTTTAAGCTTCACCAAAACCGTGTCTTAGTCCGTGTTAAACTAACCTGAGCAGATATCCGTACTGTTATGTTTATAACATGAAATACTGAGTTAATAACACAAAATGCGTTGCAGTAAGTTTAAAGCATAACGATTTATTAACCAGGTAAGAAACATTAATCAAAAGTCAACTCAAAGAGTAAAAAAGCATCAATCAATCATATACAGAAACAATAATTCAAGAATCAAGGATTCTAGAAATCTTTACCTGGTCATGAAAAACTACACACAAACAGTGTGGGAAATCTTAATACAGACTCCACGATTCTTGTATCACCTTCCCTTAAATACCCAGATAATTCAATAAGACCACAAATGGTGGTGTTTGAGGTTATAATTAGATTTTGGTCCCTTATCCAGGGGGGTCACAAATGGGCAATCAGGATCTGTGTTTGAATGGGTTTTAGGACATCTGCAAAGGAGGGCATTTATTTACATACAGGAGGCAGTTGAGTGGATGATCTGTGGGGGGTCACCTTTTGGTGAGACATAGTATTTTTATCAACTTACATAACTTCTTGGAGGTTTGCATTATGATTAGGAGAATGAGACCATTTTACCAGACGCACTGATACGTTTCAAATGATACTAAACATGCATAGTTACACATTGTATACATTTAACGTTGCATAGATTTTGAATGAGTTTTCAGTGTGGGTGAGAGTGAGTTATACAGAGGGTGCTGTGCAGGGTGTGAATGTGTGGTGTGTGTGTCTCAGTGTGATGTGTTTCGGGTGGGGCTGTTGTGTATTTGGGGAAGTGTTCGAATGGTAATCTTTGGGAAAGTCCTTTGTTTCCGGGAAATCACGGTTTCTCTGTTCAGACTGAACGGCATCTCTCGGACCAGACCGATCGGCACCACCTTACACTGCTTTTTGTACACAAACCATCATAATGTATTAGTATTGTTTGGGAGTTAGTTGGTAACCTTTATTTAACCAGGTTAAAAAAATAAAGCGAACTAACTAACTAACGAACATGTTAGTACTTTTTGTACATGAACCATCATAATGTCTTATTCTTTGGGAGTTAGTTGGTAACCTTTATTTAACCTGGTTTAAAAAAATTAAGGTAACTAACTAACTAACATGTACGTACTTTTTGTACATGAACCATTACAATGTCTTGGTATTTGGGAGTTAGTTGGTAACCTTTATTTAACAAGGTTAAAAAAATAAAGCTAACTAACTAACTAACTTGTTAGTACTTTTTGTACATGAACCATCATAATGTCTTGGTATTATCTGGGAATTAGTTGGTTAGTAATCTTTAAATTTAACCTAGTTAATTAAAGGCTAGTAACTAACTCTCAGAGACTAACTACTAAGACATTATGATGGCACCTTTCCATGTAAATATCAAAGTCTAATTTAAATAACTGTATCTGATACATCACTTCACACCATCACAGTAGTTTTTGTAGCGCCTCAAACTTGTCATTTGTGTTGTTCAGACAGCAGAAACTCTAGCGCGAGTGTTTCCTGAAGAGAGCGAGTCTGTTCGCGTGCCGCTGCGGGAGAAGTTCACATCACTGGTGCAGAGACTGAGACCCGTGATGGTGCCAGACTCCTCCACTCCAGGCAAGAGCTGCTTTAGCAATAACACCCAAAATGAGGATTCTTTACTTTGTTTAGGAAGCAGAGCATCTGATCAGCGGTTCAGCCTCTAACCAGATGTGCTCAGAGGGAAGACAGGGTTTCCGCGGGGTCTTAAAAAGTCTAAAAAAGTCTTACATTTCAAAATCAAAATTTTAGGCCTTAAAAAGTCTAGGTCCTAAATGATTTTAAACAGGTCTTCATTTTCCTACCTCCATGTAACGCTTCCTCTAATGCTCATTGAAATGTGTGTGTGTGTGTGTGTTTAATGTTTATTCCGGTGTGTTATATTTCTTTCTTTCTCTTATCCAAGTGTATTGCGCTGTATTATGACTACAAACGAGACCAACATGATGTTATATTGCAGCCAGTCAGCTTTCATGTTGGCGCGAGATCCCACACCCGCTCCTTTCTGTGTCGTTAATGTTAAACAGACAACAACAACAGGGGGAAAAACAGTACTTAAACTATTTAAAGTTTTTATTTTATTACTGACTGTTTATTTGATTACTTAATTACTGGAGAACGTATTAAGCAGCTGCTCATTGCTGTGGTTTAGGCCTACTTGTAAGATTTTTGGTCATATTTCCCACCCTATAAGCGATCGTGTTATTAAAGCTAGATAGCACACCACTTTTTTGTCTTTTTTTTTGTAAGATACCAAACAATATTTATGCATTTTGTTTTTTTTATTGTTGTGTGTAACTATTGTGCATCTAACATAGTAATATGGTAAATGTGGCATACTCCTAATTATAAAAAACAAACAAACAAACAAAAAACATGTACATTTCTGGAAATTACCACCACAAAATTTTACCACGAAAGTAATTTATCTCAAACAAATCACCCAAAAAATATATTGTGAAATTCTGGTGGCATCGAGCTGTGGGGAAGTACAAGTTTGCTGATACTTTGTTCAATTTGAATTTGCTTAGTAAGTAATTTTGTGATTCTGCATTTCCTTTGTACATTTTTTTATTGCGTGATATAGGTCTTAAATTTAATTCATAATGGTCTTAAAAAGTCTTAAATTTGACTTGGTGAAACCTGCAGCAACCCTGGAAGATGAAGGCGGTGATACCATGATGATTCTGATCCAGGATCAGCTAAGGCAGCGACGCCGGGAGCTTCGGCGCCTGGAAAAGTATCTGGGAGCACCGGAGCAGTTCTTGTGGGAGAGAGAGGAGGAGGAGAACAGGGGAGGAGCTGCCTCCATCCTGAAGAGACTCTCTCTGGGGACCAGTTTGAGTGACAGCACCCTGACGGACGGGGGACGCCCCCTGGTGTACAGTGAGGGAGACACGGCTGAGACGCTGTCAGAGCCTCTTTCCCCAGAGCTGCAGCCGAAATCTGCTCACAGGTAACCCTGCTAGTGTCCTGTGCTGGACTGTGTTAGAGCTGCCACAGGTAACCCTGCTAGTGTCCTGTGCTGGACTGTGTTAGAGCTGCCACAGGTAACCCTGCTAGTGTCCTGTGCTGGACTGTGTTAGAGCTGCCACAGGTAACCCTGCTAGTGTCCTGTGCTGGACAGTGTTACAGCTGCACGATATAATGAAATAGATTTAATCGCAGTATGGCTTAGTGCAAATATCTAATCGAGCAGGCTGTGATTTAATGAAATAAATATAGGCAGTGTGTAGCCACGCCCCTTCTGAGCACTGTGCTCATTGTGTTCTGTCTATCCATCCATCCATCCATCCATCCATCCATCCATCCATCTATTTATCTATCCATATATCCATCTGTCTGTCTGTCTGTCTATCCATCTATCTATCTATCTATCTATCTATCTATCTATCTATCTATCTATCTATCTATCTATCTATCTATCTATCTATCTATCTATCTATCTATCTATCTATCTATCTATCTATCTATCTATCTATCTATCTATCTATCTATCTATCTATCTATCCATATATCCCTCTGTCTGTCTGTCTGTCTGTCTATCCATCCATCCATCCATCCATCCATCCATCCATCCATCCATCCATCCATCCATCCATCCATCCATCCATCTATCCATCTATCCATCTATCTATCTATCTATCTATCTATCTATCTATCTATCTATCTATCTATCTATCTATCTATCTATCTATCTATCTATCTATCTATCTATCTATCTATCTATCTATCTATCTATCTATCTATCTATCTATCTATCTATCTGCCTGTCTATCCATCTGTCCATCCATCCGTCTGTCTATCTATCCATCCATCCATCTGTCTGTCTATCCTTCTGGCCATCCATCCATCCATCTGTCCGTCTGTCTGTCTATATCTATCTGTCCATCTGTATGTCTATCCTTCTGGCCATCCATCCATCTATCTATCTATCTATCTATCTATCTATCTATCTATCTATCTATCTATCTATCTATCTATCTATCTATCTATCTATCTATCTATCTATCTATCTATCTATCTATCTATCTATCTATCTATCTATCTATCTATCTATCTATCTATCCATCTGCCTGTCTATCCATCTGTCCATCCATCCGTCTGTCTATCTATCCATCAGTCCGTCCATCCATCCATCCATCCATCTGTCTGTCTATCCTTCTGGCCATCCATCCATCCATCTGTCCGTCTGTCTGTCTATATCTATCTGTCCATCTGTATGTCTATCCTTCTGGCCATCCATCCATCCATCTGTCCGTCCGTCCGTCTGTCCATCCATCCATCCTTCTGTCTGTCTATCTATCCATCAGTCTGTCCATCCATCCATCCATCCGTCTGTCTATCTATCCATCTGTCCGTCCATCCATCTGTCTGTCTGTCTGTCTATCCATCCATCCATCTGTCCGTCTGTCTGTCTATCTGCCTGTCTGCCTATCTATCCATCTGTACGTCCATCCATCTCTCTGTCCGTCCATCTGTCTGTCTATCCATCTGTCCATCCATTTGTCCATCCATCTGTCCGTCTGTCTGTCCATCCATCTGTCCGTCTGTCTGTCCATCCATCCATCTGTCTGTCTGTTTGTCTGTCTATCCATCCGTCTGTCTGTCTGTCTGTCCGTCCATCTGTCTGTTTGTCTATCCATCCATCTGTCTGTCTGTCCATCTGTCTATCTGTCTGTCCGTCCATCTGTCTGTCCATCCATCCGTCTGTCCGTCCATCTATCTGTCTGTCTGTCCATCCATCCATCTATCCATCCATCCGTCCGTCCGTCCGTCCGTCAAGCTTTTAAAACTATTTAACTTTCTGGCTAGGCTTTTTCAAGCCAATTTAAAGTTTATCTACAAACGTTTTGATCTAGTTGTGTATTCTGTGCACAATATAAATTCTGCACACTGACAAAAATAGTGTGAGAAGTTTTAAACTTGAGCAACTAAATGTAAATGAATGTGCTAAATTGTACCTCTGTTGGTGTTTGTAGCTCTAAGACAGCAAAGTTTCATGATGCACCTGCGAAATCAAACCGAGAACGAAAAGGAAACCGATCCGGCTCAGTGGAGCCCAAAGAACCAGAGTCCAGCCATATGGGCTCTTCTGTCCCCACAGTGGGAACCTGGGAATTTGAGTTGGAGGATGAGGAGTACATGCTCTTCCTGGATCTGTTCCTCAGCTATGTGCTGGGAAAGGACAGACTGGAGGAGTCCGAGCTGCCTTTGCTGAGTAGTTTCTCACAGCGTCTGCATACTAGAGAGCTGCACTCGGCGACCTTTGACCTGCTGACCACTCTCAAACGCCGTCAGAAGGATGGACGTAAGCCAGATGCACGTTTGCCTTTATTCCGTGCCGGTCACTGCTTCCAGACTCTCCCGGTCATCCCAGAACCTCCACCATCCATTGGTCCGGTTCAGTCCAACACTCGCGCCACGTCTGATTGGACTCTTCCTGGACTCCATGGGAAACATCAAGGGCTTTTCGGCCTTCGTCAAATGTCCAAAGGGAATTGGACCGGCTCAGATGTCCAGTCCAGGGCCTTTAAGATCCTCTCTCCGGCTGAAGTGTGTGTTCAGATGCAGCTGGACTCCTCGCTGGAGAAGCGTTTTCCTCAGCTGGCCCGGCTGCTGGAGTGGATGATGCGCTGGGCCGACAGGCGGGTTCTGCTCTCTCAGCCAATCGGAAAGACGTCAGAGGGAAGTGGTTCGGTGGTCATCCGGGTCAAAGGCTCGACCCCGGCTGTGCTGTCTGCACTGGAGCTGATGGAGCAGAGATACAGCGCCGCCCTTCTGGGAGAAAACACTAATCACTCCCATTATACGGTAAGGTGTAGTGCTGTAGATCAAACTGTTTATTCTATATTCTATTATTCTCTCTCTCTCTCTCTCTCTCTCTCTCTCTCTCTCTCTCTCTCTCTCTCTCTATCTCTCTCTCTCTATCTCTCTCTCTCTCTCTCTCTATCTCTCTCTCTCTCTCTCTCTCTATCTATCTATCTATCTTTTTTTTTTTGCATTTCTGTTTTTAATTTTCGTTTGATTTTGTTTGTTCTACACTGCAGATCGATCAAACGGGTGTTCTTGTAGGCTGTTAATTGTAAGACTTGCTTTGTGAAGTCTTCAAGTTATTTATGAGAGGCAGTATTGCCATTTCTTTTATACAACGGTCTGCAGTTTCACACACTTTCACGTGTTTCTTCCATCTGCCGACGGTGCCGCCATTTCTCATTTCACCCGTCAAGTTTGCTTTTTATAAATACCAATTATTGCATAGAGAGCGGCGTACGCCTTCTTTTGTGCGTACGCAACGTTTATAAATGAGGCTCCAGCACACCACAGGGACTTGAGATGTGAACCAGACGCTGAACTCTCTGTTCCTAGCAGCTCCATCAGAGGGAGGGGCCTGGTGCTCCAGTGCCTCAACCAATCACAGGCTGGAGGAGGGACAGGGGATACCCGGGGTCAGCAGGGACGCCCATCACAGCCCCAGAGCTGGAGTGAGTCCACTGCACACATCTCATACAAACACGACTGAGGCTTTCTGATACAAAACACCCATTCATTCATTCATTCTTAGAAATATTTATTTCATTTATCAATAAAATAATACAAATATATACAGTATATAATATTTGTATTTTAATATTTTATTTATTAATAATATGACTTAATAATTTATTTATATATATATATTAGGGATGCCACAATTCTCAATATAATATTGAACCGTTCGGTACTGCATTCACGGTTCAATACGCGCTTGTGAATTGTGTTTTTTTCGGTTTCGCATTTAATTAATTATTTTTCTGCAAATTCTATAATTTTCCTCCATCCCAATACTGAACAACGCGACATACATTGACATCACACGTTAGTGGTAGAGTTATACTCACGGAACACTTTAGTTATTCACAATCACGAAAGTTCATTATTTGCATGTGTTTTAAAGCCTTGCCGGTTTCATTCGCGTGCGCGGTTTTAACATGCGCTTCTCCGAGTGCGCGCACTAAACGCCTGTCAAACACGTGATTACTGGACTAAGTAGTCGTCTTACTGCGCTAATACTGTCAAATACATACAAGGTTAACATAAACACAGTTGGTTATGTCTAAAGTGAAAGTAAAATCGCAATCGTGTCTGTATATTAGATGTGTAGAGGTCTTACATTGACAGCAGCGCAGCCTATAGTGAACACGCTGTCCTTAAAGGGACAGTTCACCAATAAAATTATGTCATTATTTATTCACTCTAATATTGTTTCTAACCTGTATTCATTTCTCGATGACATAATTTTCAGTTTTGAGTGAAATATCCCTTTAATGTTAATACAACAACAGAAGACAAAGAGAAAATCACTCACTGCTCTTGACTGAAAAACTAATACAGTAGCTTTAATAAGAATCAATGTATATTTTATAGTGAAGTCTATGTAGTGTTTTATTTTTACATTTATTCATTCAATTTCATACTTAAATGCTGCTGTACAGCTCTGAGCTGCCAGTGTAAATCTGTATATATATTTATTTTATATTATCCAATACACTAGGAATGTGAACAAGGTTTTTTTTTTTTTAATAATTTTTTTTTAAGTTTAAGTAAGGGTTTTCAATTCTTTTAAGTAAAATAAAGAAAGAGTATTGCAATAAAAAAATAGTCTTTTTTCTCCTTAACCTCTTGCTGTTCCTGTCGCCTAGGAATAGAATAACAAAAAATGTATGTGACAAGCCATCAGAACCGAACCGAAACAAAAACCGTGGTTAAAAACCGAGGTATGTATTGAACCGTGGACTAACTGTATTGTTGCATCCCTAATATATATATATTAGAATATATTTATTTATATAATTATATTATGTTAATTTATATAAAATGAATATTAATAATAATTAATCCGTTGTTCCATCCATCCACTCACCCATCCATCCATTGCTCCATCCATTGCCACTCCATCTATCCGTCGTTCCTTCCATCCATTGTTCCATCAATCCATCTTTCTATCCATTTCCGTTCCATCCATCCATCGTTCGTTCCTTCCATCGTTCCATCCATCACCGTTCCATCAATGCATCGTTCTATCCATTGCCATTCCATCCATCCATCCGTTGTTCCATCCATCTGTCATTCGTTCCTTCGATCGTTCCATCCATCACCGTTCCATCAATGCATCGTTCTATCCATTCCATCCACCCGCAGTTCCATCCATCTGTTGTTCCATCCATCTGTTGTTCCATCCATCTGTCGGTCCATCCATCCACCGTTCCATTGGTTGCCATTTCATCCACCCGTTGTTCCATCCATCCGTCATTTCATACATTCATCGTTCCATCCATTGCCGTTCCATCCATCCATCCGCCGCTCCATCCATTGCCGTTCCATCCATCCATCCGCCGCTCCATCCATTGGTCGTCCATCCATCCGTCGTTACAAGTCAGTAATTATGAACAAAAAGAAAGTGCATTTGACCATAATTAAAGGCAACAATTTTGTTAACAACGTATTCTTATTTCACTTAGCCCATTGTCTGTGCCTTAATAAAAAGTTTTTTTTTTGTTTTGTTTTTTTTACATTGATTAATGTGGGGTTTTTTTTGTGTATATTTCTGAAATCCATAACTTGGACACAGTCTCCTCTGATAACCATTCACTTTAAATTGTAATGAAGACATGCCTTTTCTGTGAAGCTGCTTTGAAACGATATGTGTGGTGAAAAGCGACATACAAATAAATGTGATTTGAACTGGATAGAATGAACAAGATAAAAATGCAGCTTTACTCAATATCTATAACTCAATATCATGGCATTAAATTAGGGCCTTACGATGCAGAAAACATGGACGGAATCGCAGAATCCATTCATAAAAATGTAATAAAACGTATTTCATAAGGCCCTAAAAATGCATTTTTGTTAAACTTGTAATAAATTGCTGTTAAATTGTCTGTTTCATGATTTCAGTTAATCAGACATGCTTGTTGATTAATAGAATTTAATTTAACCATTAAAACCGAGAACATTTTACATTGAATAAACTGTAAAAACGGATTTCATAGGGCACTAAATTAAAATGCATGACTGCAAAAAATGAAAATCTACCTCAGGATTTTAGTAATATCTAAACATCCTTAAATCAAGAGACATTTACTTCAGATGCGAAATGAAGAAATTAAGTCTTGTTTTCTGAGAAATTGAACAAAACTAAGTGAGTTTGTGCTTAAAACAACAACAAATATCGGTCAGTGGTTATGAAAATGACTTTTTCAATGAATTAAGTTGATTTTTATGAACACATTGGCAGATATTTGATCATAAAAGCACTTTAACATGATTTCTTATCTCAAACTTTAAGCTATTTTTGTGTGTAATATGATTTAAAAAGTGATGGAGATCTGTTGGAGACTGTATTTCGCTAAGTGTTGCTAACTCAGCTGCTGTGGGATGTTTGATCTCAGTGTGTGTGAAGGCGAGGATGCCGTGGAGCAAACAGACGATCAGCTGACTGAACATGAAGACACCATGATCTCTGATGAGCAGAATCACCTCACGGCTGAAGATGGTCAGATCTACACATCACACACATTTGCATGCCTGTATTTGGTTTCTGTTTTAGAAAACATTTCATTTCTTATTTAATTTTGTCAAAGTATTTTTTATTATTATTCATTATATGCTGATCACTATTAATGTTACTTATTTATGTTTCTATTACTGATAAATGAAAGCTGTTGTTCATTGTTGTTTTGTTTACAGATGAGAGCAGTGCTGCTGATGTCACCGAGGCATCATGGGCCAATCAGAGCAGAGCTCACAGAGATCAGGTGATTCCATTCAATAAGCACTGGGTAACACTTTATTGTACACTGCTTTTGTTCCATATGTTACATGTACTTACCGTAGTCATACAATTTTTTTTGCATATTTACATGCAACTAACCCTGAACCAAATCCTAATCCTATAGTAAGAACATGCAGTTCATTATCATTACTTTGTAGACATCTGGAAATAAAGTGTAACCAAACAATGTTCAAAAAAGACGGATCAGTCGTGGTTTATTCAGTCTAATGACCCCAGCTCAGTCAGCTGATTTCCTACATAGCTCTACTATTTTCTTTTCCCTTCTTTTTTTCCTTTATAATCACTTCATAAACTGTTTTGTTTTAATTTTATTTAAATTAAGTTTATTTATGTATTAATGTATTGTTCAACAAATATATTTATGAATCATTTATAATTAATATTATTAATGATCAGTTTTTTTTATATATATATCTATATACATTAATTTATATAATAATCATTTTTATTTATCAATAATATTTATTTACTAATATAATTATTTTATATATATATTAATATCAGTATAAATTACATATATTTTCATCTGTCAATATCAATATATATATATTTATTTATTAATTAATAAATCAATTTATTTATCATGAATAATCATTTATAATTCATTAATATTACTGATATTGATAGATGAAAAAAAAATATATAAAAATTATACTGATAAATATAAAAAATAAATATTAGTAAATTAATAAATATTATTGATAGATAAATTATTATTATTATATTTGATGGTTTATATTTAATAAATATTATTGATATTGATCAATAAATATATAAATATGTGCGTGTCTGTATATATATATATAAATTATACTGATAAATTAAATATATTTGTATTATTTAATAAATATTATTGATATTGATAGATAATATATAAATTATAAATTATTATTAATGATACATAAATTGATTTATTAATTAATATTAGTATAATTAGTATAATTATATATATATATATATATATATGTATAATTTATAAATATATATATATATATATATATATATATATATATATATATATATATATATATATATATATATATATATATATATATATATATATATATATATATATATATATATATAAACATATTTATATATTTATTGATCAATATCAATAATATTTATTAAATATAAACCATTAAATATAATAATAATAATAATGATTGATCTATCAATAATATTTATTCATTTACTAATATTTATTTTTAATATGTATCACTATAATTTATATATATTTTTCATGTATTAATTAATAAATACATTTATTTATCATTCATAAAAATAATTTAAAATTAAAATATATATCAATAATACTTATGTATTTATTTATTTATTTATTTATTTATTTATCATTAGTAATGTACACGTAATATACATGTTTAATAATGATTTATTTATCTATGTATCAATAATATTTATTAAATGACTAATAATATTTAATATACTATAATAAGTTGGCAATAGTTTAAAAGCAAATGTGCAGTTCCCTCCAGTCAGTGTGTGAATCTCTCCTGATGTTTCCTCAGACTTTAACAATGGCTGATCTCCAGTGTCCGGACACAGATGAGCATTCATTACAGTCACAGTGAGTCTATACATGTCAACTCTAACCTTTGAAACATGCTTGATGCTCTTCATCTACACGTGAAGAGGCTGTTTGTCTGTTGGAAAGGTTAATCGTGCACTTGTTTAGTTCTGTGTTGTTGTAGCTCTCTGTCATTTCTCACAGGTTGTCATAGTGCCAATACACAAAGCTCAAGTGCTCGGGTTTCCTTCATCTGTGTGATATCAGCTGATGTTTGTGTTTCAGGTCTTGTTCCGTGGAAAATCCCGTCTCCTGCAGAACGCACAGGTGAGGAGGATTTCACTGTCCTGAAGGAGGATTTGAGTCTCTGTCAGGGTTTCCACAGGTCTTAAAAAAGTCTTAAATTGACCTTCCACAATTGAAGGCCTTAAAAATGTCTTAAATTTTAGCAGAATTCGTCTTAAACTCAATATCATGGCATTAAATTAGAAATGCAGAAAACATGGACGGAATCGCAGAATCCATTCATAAAAATGTAATAAAACGTATTTCATAATGCCCTAAAAATGCATTTTTGTTAAACTTGTAATAAATTGCTGTTAAATTGTCTGTTTCATGATTTCAGTTAATCAGACATGCTTGTTGATTAATAGAATTTAATTTAACCATTAAAACCGAGAACATTTTACATTGAATAAACTGTAAAAACGGATTTCATAGGGCCCTAAATTTAAATGCATGACTGCAAAAAATGAAAATCTACCTCAGGATTTTAGTAATATCTAAACATCCTTAAATCAAGAGACATTTACTTCAGATGCGAAATGAAGAAATGAAGTCTTGTTTTCTGAGAAATTGAACAAAACTAAGTGAGTTTGTGCTTAAAACAACAACAAATATCGGTCAGTGGTTATGAAAATGACTTGCGTTTGAATTAAGTTGATTTTTATGAACACATTGGCAGATGTTTGATCATAAAAGCACTTTAACATGATTTTTTATCTCAAACTTTAAGCTATTTTTTGTGTGTAAAATGATTAAAAAAGTTATGGAGATCTGTTGGAGACTGTATTTCGCTAAGTGTTGCTAACTCAGCTCATTGTGTTCTTCCCTAGACATTAATATATTGACGTGTTATGTTCCCTTTAATTTATTCCTTAACTGGTCTTAAATGTACCTTCATTAACCCTCTGGGGTTCTTCGGGTCAAAAATGACCCGAAGCGTTTTATAATAAAAAAAAAAAAAATCATAGCTTCATCAGAATGGTCCGAGACTTGGTGACTTTATTGGTACTTGGTATGTGAACTGAATTGGGGACAGGATTTGAAAAGTCTAAGTGGTCGTAAAAAAATAGTCACACTCAGGACCTTCGGGTCAAAAATGACCCCCATAGGAAATGAATGGGAAATTGGCAAAAATATGAAAATACAGAGATTTTTTTGTGCATACAATCTACAAATCAGCCAGGATGCAGAAAAAAGGACTCAACAGTGAAGGAGTGAATCTCTAAAACATCAAGAGTGTAAAACAGACAAAAAAACTCACACACACACACACACACACACAAAAACACAATTAGCTTTTGGAATGGCATGCGTTAATTTGTGTGTGCGTGTGTTTTTGTGTGTATAAGTGTGTGTGTGTGTGTGTGTGTGTGTGTTTTTTTGTCTGTTTTGCACTCTTGATGTTTTAGAGATTCACCTCTTCACTGTTGAGTCCCTTTTTTCTGCATCGTGGCTGATTTGTAGATTGTATGCACAAAAAAATCTCTGTATTTTCTAGGGATGCCATAATTCTCAATATAATATTGAACCGTTCGGTACTGCATTCACGGTTCAATACGCGCTTGTGAATTGCGTTTTTTCGGTTTTGCATTGAATTCATAATTTTTCTGCAAATTCTATAATTTTCCTCCATCCCAATACTGAACAACGCGACATACATTTACATCACACGTTAGTGGTGGAGTTATACTCACGGAACACTTTAGTTATTCACAATCACGAAAGTTCATTATTTGCATGTGTTTTAAAGCCTTGCCGGTTCATTCGCGTGCGCGGTTTTAACATGCGCTTCTCCGAGTGCGCGCACTAAACGCCTGTCAAACACGTGATTATGGACTAAGTATTCGTCTTACTGCGCTAATACTTTTAAATACACACAAGGTTAACATAAACACACTCGGTTATGTCTAAAGTGAAAGTAAAAACGCGTGTGTCTGTCGGATATTAGATGCACGCAGGTCTTACATTGACAGCAGCGCAGCCTATAGTGAACACGCTGTCCTTAAAGGGACAGTTCACCTCTAAAATTATGTCCTTATTTACTCACTCTAATATTGTTCCAAACCTGTATTCATTTCTCGATGACAGAATTTTCATTTTTGAACGAACTATCCCTTTAATCTTAATACAACAACAAAAGACAAAGAGAAAATCACTCACTGCTCTTGACTGAAAAACTAATACAGTAGCTTTAATAAGAATCAATGTATTTATTTTGAAGTCTGTGAAGTGTTTTATTTTTACAGTTATTCATTCAATTTCATACTTAAATGCTGCTGTACAGCTCTGAGCTGCCAGTGTAAATCTGTATATATATTTATTTTATATTATACAATACACTAGGAATGTGTACAAGGTTTTTTTTTTTCAAGTAAAGTTTAAAGTTTAAGTAAGGTTTTCAATTATTTTATGTAAAATAAAGAAAGGGTATTGCAATAAAAAAAAAAAAATTTTTCTCCTTAACCACTTGCTGTTCCTGTCTCCTAAGAATAGAATAGCAAAAAAAACGAACCGAACGGAAAACCGTGGTTAAAAACTGAGGTATGTATTGAACCGTGGACTAACTGTATTGTTGCATCCCTAGTATTTTCATATTTTTGCCAATTTCCCGTTCATTTCCTATGGGGGTCATTTTTGACCTGAAGGTCCTGAGTGTGACTATTTTTTTACGACCACTTAGACTTTTCAAATCCTGTCCCCAATTTTTTTTGTACCAAGTACCAATAAAGTCACAAAGTTTTGGACCATTTCGATGAAGCTACGATTTAAAAAAAAAAAATGTATAAAACGCTTTGGGTCATTTTTGACCCGAAGAACCCCAGAGGGTTAAACCTGCAGAAACCCTGCTCTGTGTTTCAGACCTGAGGTTTCTGCATCTGTAAGTGTTCAGCAGGCAAGCAGGCCGACGCCCACTGTGACATCACCACGGTCAGCGAGACATAGCGGCGGTCATCCCCCTCCCAGCGGAGCCCAAACGCAGACCGACCCCGTCACACACCTGCTCCAGGACGAGTTATTCAAACTAGTGCAGGTGCGCTTGAGCTGTCAATCAAACTGCTGGATGAAAAACATTGGACATGTTTCTAAACGTGACGCTGGTGTGCTTCTGTTTCAGCTGCAGCAGATCAACTTCATGAGTCTCATGCAGGTGGTGGGCGCGTCCTTCGCAAACCTCCCGCTGTCTCAAGCCAACATGCGTCCGTCTAATGTGAATCTACCCCAGACCCCTGCGATACCTGCACAGCAACTGGCTCAGCCCATCTCCCTTACCCAGAATGCTCAACAACACACTGTATGTGATGATACCGACCTCCCAACACGAGCTAGCAGGCCTGAGAGGGCTAATAACAGCCAGGAGGATCACGAACATCCTGTGAATGTGAATCTCAATCCACATCATGAGATGGAGCAGAGAAACCCACCCCTCAAAACTCAGGTACCTTATACACTATTAATACTTTTATTCAGCAAGGACGCATTCATTTGATCAATAAAGACATTTAAAATGATACAAAACCATCAAATATATCCTGAAAAAGTGTATCATTGTTTCCACAACTGTTTTCAACACTGATAATAATCATAAATGTGTCTTGAGCATCAGATCCTCATATTCGAATGATTAGTGAAGGATCATGTGACACTGAAGACTGGAGTAATGATGATAAATTCAGCTTTGATCACAGGAATAAATTACACTTTACTATATATTCACATAGCGAACTGTTATTTTAAACTGGAATAATATTTCACTATTTTTACTGTATTTAAATGCAGCCTTAAAAAATCTTACCGACCCCAAATTTTTGAATAGTGTTTTTTAATGCTATAAAAATATATTCAGCATTATTTGAAAACATGCATTATCCATTGAGAAAGATTTTAAAACTACTTTTAATGTTATTTAAATAGCATTACATTTAAAATAAAAAAAATTTTTTTTATTGCCAATTAAAAGAAATGCGATTACGAGTCAGTGCCAGCAATCCAAAAATATTACTTAAAAAAGTAATTAACCCTTAAATGCATACTTCAGGTCTTTAGTGACCCGGGACGTCATTCACCACCCTCCTCCACAATATAACGAGAAAATAATAGTGAAATGATAAAAATAATGCTTAAAACCGCATCCGACCCGTTTTCAGACAGCAGCACTAATTAAAATCCGCACCGACCCGCTTAAAATAGAACCGACACCCGACCCGCACCTGAAATAAAATCAGTTTAGCATATCACATTATAGACACACTTACACAAATGTTTATTGCCAGCATACAGAAGTTATTACACGACCATTAACACAAGGACAACTTCAGCCGAAGCTGTCAAACATGGTTATGTGTCCTTATCATCTCTACGGTGAAGCTTCAGTTCTGTCCCCTTTTGAAAAATACTGTTCGTTAGAACTGCTTGTGCTTGGTTTGTTACCACAGTTATCTGCGTGCTTCCTCAGCGATGAAGTTCCACATTTGCGGCTATCCAATACAATCTTTTCTTCAACTCCTCAGGAGTACAGGCAGATCGCGCGGTTGTGATTCTCCTGAGAGCGCGCCGCGCGGGCACAAATAAACTGATATGGATTTGAAATGATTTTATCAACTTGAAATACAGGCAAGGCATATTTTTGTAGATGTGTTCCTAAAAATATGCATATATTTTTTAGGAGCACATCTACAATATACATGCATGTGTGTATATATATATATATATATATATATATATATATATATATATATATATATATATATATATATATATATATATACATACATACATACATACATACATACATACATACATACATACATACATACATACATACATACATACATACATACATACATACATACATACATACATACATACATACATACATACATACATACATACATACATACATATACATATATATATATATATATATATATGCGGTTCGGTCTGGACTTGATCCATAGAGGAGTAATTATGCCCGAACAGAAACTGTTCAGACCAATGAAATTGTCAGGGCGGGCTTTAGACGATGATGGACAGATGATAAACAGTAACGTAATCATCCACGTCATCAAAGGCGCTTGGGTTGAATTTGTTCTAATCCTAAATGGAGAACTTGTTTGTATATGCGTTCACCTTTACTATTTCTCTCAGAATGATGATGGTGTTGGTAAGTACTCTGTGTATCCTTAAATTCTTTTACAACACCGGCAAAGATCGTTTACACTCATCTTTTTCTTCTAACGTTACTTATTCCAGCGTGCGGGCAGACAGGGTTGCCAAGTTTTTACAACAAAACCTGCCCAATTGCTAACGTTCCTCAAAAGTAAACTAGCCAAAAACAAGCCCAATAGCTTTCCAGGGGGGTTCTCCGGAAAAAAAATTGCAAAATATGTGTTATTTTGGCAGGGCTGCCTGCTAAAATTCGCATTCCTGGGTCTGTATATCACATAATTGGGGTCGCTTCAACCCGTGGACATGGAAAAACCCCACGGACTTGGCAAAAGTGTAGTTGAGTTCTGTTGACATTTGACAACTAACGTTATGCGTCGCTCTGATTGGTTGTAGGTCTATCCAATTGAGGTCTTTCCTGGTTCGGTTGAAACACGCCCCATAATCACAGCCCAACGGAGCAGATCAGACTCATATTCTGACTAGAATTGAGTATGGCGACGTCAGGCTACAATATTCGTGGGTCACCCGTTGGGTACCCGCACCCGTGCAGGACTCTAAGGTGTCTAATAGTATAAGTATATTTTTTCTGCACAACAATAATTAAATCTTTATTCCACGAGGTGGCGATGTCTGACACACAATGATGAAGTGACGTTACACTCATAGTTACTGCAGGCAGAAAACAAAACAATAGGAAGTGTCATCAGCAAAACCTGAAATGGCTCAGTTATTTACTGTACTGAACGCTATCAAATATTAGTGTCACTTGATGGTGGATCTGGTGAAGAAGCTGTTAGCAATCAAAATAGTGATTTTGAACCATAGACTGTAAAAAAATATGGACGTAGTGTCCGTGACGTCACCCATAGGATTCTAATGAGCCGTTCTGAAGCGCAAAGTCGGGACGAGCCGGCCGTCGCCATCTTGGCGTCACTCACCGGATAACAGAAAATGGGCAAAGAGGCGGGACGTGGGCGGAGCTGAAGTGACGCGATGACTAACAGACAGCAGAAAAACGCCAATCCACCTGTCACTCAAAGTGGCCACGCCCTTAATTATGCAGAACTTTAGTGCTTTATATAATGTAAACAAATGAGTTATAATATAATTCTCCCCCCTCACAGTCGTCATGAAGGGCAAAATTAGCCGTATACAGGGAGTGCAGAATTATTAGGCACGTTGATTTTCTGATCATATTTTTTTTCCAGGCACATTTGACCAATTCATAGAATTCATCTTCCAGAATCTGGCAGTACGTTTTGGGAGTTCATTTTTAGTCCATCTCTGCAAAACGGACTTCAGGATGGACTAAAATGAACTCCCAAAACATACTGCCAGATTCTGGAAGATGAATTCTTCAAACAGTGGTACTAGAGGATGTGGTGCTGGTCCTTCAAGAGTCACTCTCAACCTATCTGTCCATAAAGCCTATAAAAAAACCTTCTTCATGTATTTTACAACACTTCAGCTTGTGATTCTTATCTAGTGGGGGTCATTTTTTAGGATTCTTTACCTAACTGAAGTCTCTGAGATCCTGACACCTTCACTTCTGGAGACTCCAGGTAGGTGCAGCTCTGGAAAATGGTGGCGCTGGAGACTAAATGGTTCCTGATGGTTTCACCCTTAATTCTTCACCTTAATTCTTAATTATTTTGCAGTTAACAGGTGTCTTTTCTCCGCCACCTGTTTTTGTCAGATCCTGCTGACCCAACGAGCATTTCACTGTCCAATGGTCATGCCTTAACTGCAATGTCTAGTATTGCATTAGTATTGCATCCTTCTCATGGGCATTTAATACTTTTTGACTTTTCCATCTGAGTTAAATCTCTTTTTTGGCTCAATTTATCTGTAAAAGAAAACATGCCTAATAATTCTGCACACCTGAATATAAGGTGATTTTCATTTCCAGCCTTCATGAACAATTATATATCACTTATACATTATTAAATACCAAATCAATAGTAGTTATTAGGATTACTGTGGTTTGGAATTGGTCAAATGTGCCTGGAAAAAAAATATGATCAGAAAATCAACGTGCCTAATAATTCTGCACTCCCTGTAGACCAAAAGCACAGTTTGTCCCAGACTGTAAACATGTGTTCTTCTGCTGTAAAGTTGGCCATTTTAACATGAGCTCAATGAGATTCTGCTCCTTCTGGAGTCTGTCTCTAGTGGCCAGTCCATGAACTGCAGTTTAAGTCACTTCCGCATCTGCGGGAGAAGCCGCTTGTTTTGAACATGTTGAATACTTTATAAAGTATCTTCTTATTAAACTGTTTGTACACTTACAAAGTTCTCAATGCTTCAGTTTGCATGTAGGGACCCTCATTAGGCTACCGTGTTAGTGTGAGGCTATTTTGAGCCTTGTTAGTGGTATTAACTAGTGATTTAATTTGACTTATTCTATGCCCCATATACTAGCGTTATAAGCTAAGCTGTTTTTAGAGATAAAACTAGGCATGTGCCGGTATCAAATTTTCATGTTGCGATTAATTGCTGAAGCTTTTATCACGGTATACGGTATTATCACGATATTGAAATAAGTTGCAAAAAAAGTGTTGTCATACTATAACAGGTTAAATCACTTTCTTATAACAAAAGAACCAAACATTTAAATACAATAAATCAATACACAAAAATGTATAAAGTAAACAAATATTTAAAACCGATTAAAGTGCAAAAGAATTATAAAGAACAATAGGTATGCTGAAATGTACATTTAACTAAGATTAATACATGCTTTAGAAGTATTTTTCATTGTCAGTTTGTTAATGAAGGAACTAATGTTAAAAACTGGAGCCTTGTAAAGTGTGTGATTGAACAACAGTCAGAACATATTCAAACAATATCTAGGGCATGTAATTTAGTCCAGATTAAAATATAAAATGCTCAAGTTTGAAAATGAATAGCCTTAAGTCTTTAAGTATTATGTATTAGGTTATGTGATTACTGGGGAAACGGCTGCATTTCTGCTGTTGCGTCAGCGCCCTCTGCTGTCGAAGAGTGAATGTGCACTTCAGCGTCTCCTCATTCTGCCATGAGCTCGGCTCATGCACGGTCTATTTACATCAGTGCGTTCCTCTTTGACGTGTTTTTCATTTTAAACGGTTGAGGGGTAAAGTATTCTTAAAATTCATTCTAAAAATCTGAATAATTCGTAATAAAAAATTATTCACGGTATTTTGAAGTGCCCACGATAACAATATTGTGCATGTTCATTATTGCGGTATATCGTATTACCGGCACATGTCTAGTACACACCACAGCTTAATAATGAATAGAGACGGTGTGAGTAATTCACACACACAATCACTCTCTCATTGATGCATTCAGATAAATGTAATGTAGGCCTATGTGTTAATGTATCTGTATCTGATGTACAACAAACAGAAATCTGCCCCATAGACAATAACAGCTGAAAGTGAACCGTTTCCTTCAAGTATCCCACCTTTTAATAGTAGAAAATATTTACAGTACAAACCTTATCAGGAACTTACTCAAAAACCTTATGAGGGCAAAAAAAAAAAAGAAGCAAAATAATCGTTCATTAATCGTAATCGAGGTCAGATGTTCAATTAATCGAGGTTTTTATTTTTGGTCAAATCGTTACAGCCCTAATTAAAACTGCTGAGTAAATGCATTTAGTCCACCTCTGAGCATTGAACACACATCTGTGCCACCTTTACAGTGTGCATGTGTATCTCTCACAGGACATTCAGCAGTTGACCATTCGCTCAGACTGGCCAGAGGACGGTCAGTCTCACGGCAGGAGTTTCATCCCGACGTCACAAGGGCTTCTAACCACCGCCAATAATCCCCCGGCCCCGCATGCGTCCGGTTATACCGCCCATCTGAGAGCTGCTCCGATAACACACGGCCTCAGACTTCTGCAGCTTCCTCCGGCTCAGAGATCTCCTCCTCCTGTGAAGGATGCCTGGGGTCCAGATCTCACCTCATTCCTCCCGAGTCAGTGTGAGCCCTCATCCGTCCGGAGAGTGGAGGACCGAGGCCGGACCCGAGCCGGAGCATCCGTGGCTCCTCCATCACACGTTCCCTCGAGCCGTTCTAACACACAGGAGCCGCTCCGCCTGCCTCCAGCTCCTCACAGATCGGCTCCTGCTGCCGCTCTTCCTCTGCTGCGCTTTCA
This sequence comes from Gobio occitaniae, assembly GCA_033150135.1. Lineage (NCBI taxonomy): Eukaryota > Metazoa > Chordata > Actinopteri > Cypriniformes > Gobionidae > Gobio > Gobio occitaniae. The sequence goes on along the minus strand of JARQWZ010004342.1, from coordinate 39,076 downwards.
CCCTGATTCCCAGAGACCTGTGACGTTACCGCATATCCCACAATCCATCATGGCAAAGCCCAGTCTGGGCGTCACAGCCACAGGCCACTATCCCAGAATTCAGCTGCTGCACAGAGAGCCGGATCCACCCACCGCTGTGAGTCCACATTCACAACAAAAATAATAATAATAATAATAATTTATTTCCTTTTGACTTTTACTATTCACTCTGAGCAGGAATCACGTCATTTACCCATCACTTTACTTTAATTTTGCATAATAATCTGACATTTTATAATAATTATTAATATAATTCAAAATATGATTTCTTGTTTTTTTGTAGATTTGTATTATTCACTCTGAGCAGGAATCACATTTACTCTTCAGTTCACTTAAAATTAATGCCTTTATAATTTTGTATAATAATCGTTTTTATAATGATAATAATATTAATAATATAAAATATGATTTATTTTTTTACTATTCTATTATATTACAATGCACTCAGGGCAAGAATCAAATAATTTTCTCATCACTTTACATATAAATAAATAATTTATTTATAATTTTACATACTAATTGGATATTTTTATAATAGTTTTAATAATAATAATAATAATAATAATAATAATAATAAAAATATATAATTTATTTCCTTTTGACTTTTACTATTCACTCTGAGCAGGAATCCCATTTACTCTTCAGTTCACTTAAAATTAATGCCTTTATAATTTTGTATAATAATCGTTTTTATAATAATATTAATAATATAAAATCTGATTTATTTTTTTACTATTCTATTATATTACAATGCACTCAGAGCAAGAATCAAATAATTTTCTCATCACTTTACATATAAATAATTTATTTATAATTTTACATACTAATTGGATATTTTTATAATAGTTTTAATAATAATAATAATAATAATATAAAATATAATTTATTTCTTTTTTACTTTTACTATTCACTCTGAGCAGGAATCACGTCATTTACCCATCACTTTACTTAAATTATTTATAATTTTGTAAAATAATTGAGTTTTATAACAATCGTTTTTATAATAATAATATTAATAATATAAAATATGATTTATTTTTTTTACTATTCTATTATATTACAATGCACTCAGAGCAGGAATCACATTTTCTCATCACTTTACATATAAATAATATATTTATAATTTTACATAATAATTGGATATTTTTATAATAGTTTTTATAATAATAATATAAAATATAATTTATTTCTTTTTAATTTTTACTATTCACTCTGAGCAGGAATCACGTCATTCACCCATCACTTTACTTATAATTAAATTATGTATAATTTTGCATAATAATCGGATATTTAATAATAATAATAATTATTATTAAAAATATAATTTCTTGCTTTTTTATTTTTTATTTGTATTATTTACTCTGAGCAATAAACACATTTACTCTTCACTTTTTAAATTTTGTATTATGGGAATATTTTCTAATAATATTTCTTAAATAATAATACATAATACACATGTTTAAATAATACAAAATATAATTTCTTGTTTTATTTATTTTTACATTTTACTCTGAGCAAAAATCACATTTACTCTTCACTTAGAATTAATTACTTTTTAATTGTATATAATGATGACATTTTATTATAATAGTTTTTTAATATTAATAATAATACATATTTTTAAAAAACACAAAATATAATTTCTTGTTTTATTTATTTTTATATTTTGCTCTGGGCAGTAATCACATATATTTATTAATTTATTAAAACATTTGACATAATTTATTATTTTATAATATTTTTTATAATAATTGTAAGAATTCATTAAATATATTTCGATTTTTATGATTTACTCTGAACGGCAATCACATTTACTCATCATTTTATTTATAATTAACTTATTCAAATTTTATATATTTTATTTAAAATGGTATTAAAATATATTTATAATAAAAAAAAAAGTGATGTGTCTTCTTTTTTTCATAAGATTCACTTTAACATTAAACAATTGAATTATATTAACTCCAGCAAATGAGACGGATCCACTTGAGTCTCAGCCAAACAACATTGATTTTAGACACACAGATATTCTGGTGTGTGTGTGTGTGTGTGTGTGTGTGTAGGATTTGCGGTTCAGCGCTCCTCCTGTACGAACACCTCGCCTCATCCCGCTGGAGGAGCTGATGAGATGGACGGGCGCTGAGACCAAACTACAGCTCTTAAAGACGGACACCGTCACGGAGAACAAGCGGCCGTCCAGCAGGAGGTGACGCCACACCTCACGTCTCACTGACCTTTAGTCCAGGGCAGCTCTAGATCCTTTAGTCCAGGGCAGCTCTAGATCCTTTAGTCCAGGGCAGCTCTAGATCCTTTAGTCCAGGGCAGCTCTAGATCCTTTAGTCCAGGGCAGCTCTAGATCCTTTAGTCCAGGGCAGTTCTAGATCCTTTAGTGCAGGGCAGTTCTAGATCCTTTAGTCCAGGGCAGTTCTAGATCCTTTAGTGCAGGGCAGTTCTAGATCCTTTAGTCCAGGGCAGCTCTAGATCCTTTAGTCCAGGGCAGCTCTAGATCCTTTAGTCCAGGGCAGCTCTAGATCCTTTAGTCCAGGGCAGTTCTAGATCCTTTAGTCCAGGGCAGTTCTAGATCCTTTAGTCCAGGGCAGTTCTAGATCCTTTAGTGCAGGGCAGCTCTAGATCCTTTAGTCCAGGGCAGCTCTAGATCCTTTAGTCCAGGGCAGCTCTAGATCCTTTAGTCCAGGGCAGCTCTAGATCCTTTAGTCCAGGGCAGCTCTAGATCCTTTAGTGCAGGGCAGCTCTAGATCCTTTAGTCCAGGGCAGCTCTAGATCCTTTAGTCCAGGGCAGCTCTAGATCCTTTAGTCCAGGGCAGTTCTAGATCCTTTAGTCCAGGGCAGCTCTAGATCCTTTAGTCCTGGGCAGCTCTAGATCCTTTAGTCCAGGGCAGTTCTAGATCCTTTAGTCCAGGGCAGCTCTAGATCCTTTAGTCCAGGGCAGCTCTAGATCCTTTAGTCCAGGGCAGCTCTAGATCCTTTAGTCCAGGGCAGTTCTAGATCCTTTAGTCCAGGGCAGCTCTAGATCCTTTAGTCCTGGGCAGCTCTAGATCCTTTAGTCCAGGGCAGCTCTAGATCCTTTAGTCCTGGGCAGCTCTAGATCCTTTAGTCCAGGGCAGCTCTAGATCCTTTAGTCCTGGGCAGCTCTAGATCCTTTAGTCCTGGGCAGCTCTAGATCCTTTAGTCCAGGGCAGTTCTAGATCCTTTAGTCCTGGGCAGCTCTAGATCCTTTAGTCCTGGGCAGCTCTAGATCCTTTAGTCCTGGGCAGCTCTAGATCCTTTAGTCCAGGGCAGTTCTAGATCCTTTAGTCCAGGGCAGCTCTAGATCCTTTAGTCCAGGGCAGCTCTAGATCCTTTAGTCCAGGGCAGCTCTAGATCCTTTAGTCCAGGGCAGCTCTAGATCCTTTAGTCCAGGGCAGCTCTAGATCCTTTAGTCCAGGGCAGCTCTAGATCCTTTAGTCCTGGGCAGCTCTAGATCCTTTAGTCCAGGGCAGCTCTAGATCCTTTAGTCCAGGGCAGCTCTAGATCCTTTAGTCCTGGGCAGCTCTAGATCCTTTAGTCCAGGGCAGCTCTAGATCCTTTAGTCCAGGGCAGCTCTAGATCCTTTAGTCCAGGGCAGCTCTAGATCCTTTAGTCCTGGGCAGCTCTAGATCCTTTAGTCCAGGGCAGCTCTAGATCCTTTAGTCCAGGGCAGCTCTAGATCCTTTAGTCCAGGGCAGCTCTAGATCCTTTAGTCCAGGGCAGCTCTAGATCCTTTAGTCCTGGGCAGCTCTAGATCCTTTAGTCCAGGGCAGCTCTAGATCCTTTAGTCCAGGGCAGTTCTAGATCCTTTAGTCCAGGGCAGCTCTAGATCCTTTAGTCCAGGGCAGCTCTAGATCCTTTAGTCCAGGGCAGCTCTAGATCCTTTAGTCCAGGGCAGCTCTAGATCCTTTAGTCCAGGGCAGCTCTAGATCCTTTAGTCCAGGGCAGCTCTAGATCCTTTAGTCCTGGGCAGCTCTAGATCCTTTAGTCCAGGGCAGCTCTAGATCCTTTAGTCCAGGGCAGCTCTAGATCCTTTAGTCCTGGGCAGCTCTAGATCCTTTAGTCCAGGGCAGCTCTAGATCCTTTAGTCCAGGGCAGCTCTAGATCCTTTAGTCCAGGGCAGCTCTAGATCCTTTAGTCCAGGGCAGCTCTAGATCCTTTAGTCCAGGGCAGCTCTAGATCCTTTAGTCCAGGGCAGCTCTAGATCCTTTAGTCCAGGGCAGCTCTAGATCCTTTAGTCCTGGGCAGCTCTAGATCCTTTAGTCCAGGGCAGCTCTAGATCCTTTAGTCCAGGGCAGCTCTAGATCCTTTAGTCCTGGGCAGCTCTAGATCCTTTAGTCCAGGGCAGCTCTAGATCCTTTAGTCCAGGGCAGCTCTAGATCCTTTAGTCCTGGGCAGCTCTAGATCCTTTAGTCCAGGGCAGCTCTAGATCCTTTAGTCCAGGGCAGTTCTAGATCCTTTAGTCCAGGGCAGTTCTAGATCCTTTAGTCCAGGGCTCGACATTAAAGGGTTAGTTCACCCAAAAATGAAAATTCTGTCATTAATTCCTCACCCTCATGTGGTTGGACACCCGTCAGACCTCCGTTCATCTTCAGACACAAATGAAGATATTTTAGTGTAAAGCTGATGCTGAGAAAGGCTTCAGATTGGCCTCCATTGGCATTCAGTACATTTACACTCACAAGACCCATAAAAGGCACTAAAAACGTCGTTACAAAGTCCATCTCACCACAGCGGCTCTACAATCATTTTACGATGCGACGACAATAGTTTTTGTGCGCAAAAAAAATCAGAATAACACCTTTATCCAACTTGTTCTTGTCTTCCGTGTGTGTCTCCACGACGCATGCGCGAGAATATGAGCAGATCCAGCGTTCGGACACATGACCCAGAAGAGATTTGTTTACAAGCAGAGGAAGACGCGCGTGTCTAAGCTGTTGGATTCTAAGTATTATAAGCTGTATTGTCAACTGTTTTCTATAAATATGTTTGTACTGGCTAACATTTATTCAGCTAATGAGTGTCGTGTTTAAAATGTAGGCCTACAATGTTCAAATGCAAAGACAGCACGTCACAAATAGAAGCCCTTTTCCCTGTGGTATTTAGTATCATATTAGGATATTGGAATAATAAATTAAGTAGCCTATCTTAAATGTACACACAATGTTCCTTAGTTTTTGTTTTTCACTGTTTCTTAATTTTAGACTAGTTGACCAGCACACATTATATGCAACCTCTCCCCAGGTTGGCAAAAAAAGCATCTCAAAATGCATCAAATTGATGCTTTAAAATATGGAATATTTAAAATGTTCTTCCGGGGGATCATGCCCACGCACCCTCCTAGAGGGGTAATATCCTTCTCTCCTTTCACCCACCCCTTTCACATGCCAGCTTTAGGACATATGAGGATTTGTGTTTTCTGTCTAATATTCTGTCTTTGTCTCGTTTAGACGGAAGAGGAGAGAGGAGAAAAACAAGGAGGACAGGATTGGAGTCACGTTCAGACTGGAGGACTCCATCATTCCTCCAGACGAGGTACATGCGTCCCAACTCTATTTATGCTCAAATACTCCTTTAAAGCTGCACTATGTAACATTTTGTTAGTAAGATATCCAGAAGCCACTAGGCCAGTGTTATATATTTTGTTCAGAGTACTTACAATATCCCAAATGTTTCAACTATTTGTAAATGGTGAGATGCTCTTTTATCCGAGGAACTGGGACGTGTGAGGGCGTGGCCTGTCGATGACATCATATCCGCGTTCCCCTCGGTTTCTGGTGTTATTCTGCAGAAACGCTTTCCTCTCACTGCAGTGCGAACAAGTGTCATAGCAGAGTAACGCCATCCCATCATCAACACATTCAGATGTGTGTAATATGATCAGCAGAGCTGCGTTACCTCACACTCATGAGCGGAGGAGCGGAAGTGGCGACTGTGGCATAATAAAAGTCCCGCTGCTCGCGAGGCGTGTGTTGCGTTCATCTTATGAACAATCGCTCCAGCGGTTCCTCAGCTCCACAACACTCGTCCTGCTTCTGCTTCACTACAGTAACGATAATAATCACATCATCAACATGATTTCTGCCCGAGTCCTTTCCCCATTCTGAGCTGAAGATCACATGACCCGAGATTCTGCGCTCAAACGTGCCGTCATCAAACTACGCCTTTGTTTTGAACAGGCGACCTCTAGCGGACGGGAAACTTACATAGTGCAGCTTTAAGTCGAGATGTGATCTTGAATGTTCTTCTGTTTTGACAGCCTGCAGAAGATGTTCCCGATCAGAATGATGCTTACTCCATTCCTTTAGGTGATTATTTATTATTATTATTTATATAAAATTATAGTATTTATTCATATTTTGCATTTATTGATATGAATATTTTTATTTATATTTAAAAAATATTATGTGCTTTTGTCATTTTTGTTAGTTTTTTTTGTTTGAGTATTTCTATTTAGTTTTAATTCATTTTTATTTCAGTTTGTTTTTAGTTATTTTATTACTTCAATTTAAACTTATTTTATGTCAGTTAGTTAAATTTTCCTTTGTTTATATTATATTTACAGTTTTCCTTTGGTTTGGTAATTTCGTTATGCATTTGTCATCAAAACATTTTTTTGTTTATTTTTATTTAGTTTTAATTCATTTTATTACAGTTTTAGTAATTTTTTTATGCGTTTGTAATTTTTTAAATACATAAAAAAACTTTTATTTTATTAAAATAAACTTTAAATTTTATTAAGGTTTTAATTTTATGTTTTTGTAATTTTTATTATTTAAAAAAAAAATCATTTTATTACAGCTTTAATTTTAGTCATTTTGTTATGCATTTTTGTTATTTTTTTAATATTTTTTATTTAGTTTTAATTCATTTTATCACAGTTTTAGTCATTTTGTTCTGCATTTGTCATTTAATTTTTTTAAAAATAAATTTTATTAGGGTTTTAGTTTGACATTTTATGCGGGGTTTTTTATGTATTTTTTTTATTTCATTTTAATAAATTTTATTAATGTTTTAATTTTATGTGTTTTATCATTTTTATTATTTAAATAGTTTTTATTCATTTTATTACAGCTTCAGTTTTAGTAATTTTGTTATGTATTTGTCATATTTGTAAATATTTTTATTTAGTTTTAATTAATTTTATTAAGGTTTTAATTTGATGTGTTTTTGTAATTTTTATTATTTTTTTAAATATATTTTTTTATTTGGTTTTAATTCATTTTATTACAGCTTTAATTTTAGTAATTTTGTCATGCGTATTTGTCATTTTTTTAAAGGTAATTTTTAAAAAATATTTTTATTTAGTTTTAATTCATTTAAGGTTTTAATGTTTTTATGTTTAGTAATTTATGTTTTTTTATCATTTTTATGATTTATTTATTTTAGTTTTAGTCATTTTGTTATACATTTTAGTATTTTTTTATTTTTATTTTATCAAAATATTTTTACTTGGTATTAATTCATTTTATTACAGTTTTAGGCATTTTGTTATGCATTTGTCATTTTTATAAACATTTTAATATTTTTATTTAGTTTTAATTATTTTCTTTTTTTTACAGTTGTAGTAATTTTAGTACTTCAATTTAAACTTTATTTTAGTTCAGATAGTTACCAAGACAACATTTCTTATTTTGGTTTAAGATTTGTAATCTGATATTTATATTTTTAATTTTATTGAAGCTGTTTTTCATTATTGAAGTCAGTTATTAAATGAGTGCCTGTGAATGTACATGTGTTTGTGCTTCAGGCTCCTGTGACTCTGAGCTGAGCGGCCGGCTGTTATTGGATCAGGCTTACTCCACCTCAGCTGAGCTCCATGTGTTCGCCTCCACACAGAAAACAGCTCCTGAGGTCCAGGACGCCTGGACAAACACTGACACGGGTGTGTGTTCTGCCCACAGGACCTGATGTCACACACTTTAACTTCACTAATGCAGGCTCTGCTCTCGTTTACTCTAGAGCCGCCTCGCTCCATCACAGATAAACACGGTTCTGTCCAGCCTCAGTCATCTCCCAGCATGCCGTCTGCTCGTAAGTTCATGAGATCAATGTTGATTCACGCAGGGTCCAAAATGCAGCAGATTCTAATCAAATTTGCCTTAGGACAGTAAATTAAAGTTTCTGGAACGTAACTTTTTTATTACTTATTAATATTATATATATTATATATAAACATTTATATTTACAGTTTTGATTTTAAATTTAGATTATTTTATTATAATATTTGTTATTATTATTATTATTATTATATGGGATATCATTTTTAATATAATTTTTTTCTGGGAAATTATGCAAAATACTATTTCATAGCCAGTAAATATATTTATGCTAGTAAATGTTCATACACACACATCAAAATTAATGCATTAATTATGGTTAATTACAAAAAAATGTTGGCATGTGATCCACTGCTCATTATCTGCAGGGTTTCCACAGGGTCTTAAAAAGTAAAAAATGTCAAAATCAAAATTTTAGGCCTTAAAGTCTTAAATTCGCTGAAGTGTTAAGTTCTAGGTCTTAAATCATTTTAAACAGGTCTTAATTTTACTACATCCATGTAACGCTTCCTCTAATGCTCACTGAAATGCTCCAGCAGTGCTTGAGTGTGTGTGTGTGTGTGTGTGTGTGTGTGTGATGGGTAGGTTTAGGGGCAGGGGCAGTATAAGGGGATAGAAAATGCGGTTTGTACGGTATAAAAACCATTACGCCTATGGAAGGTCCTCACATTTCACAAAAAAAAAAACAGTGTGTGTGTGTGAGAGGGGTAGGTTTAGGGGCAGGGGCAGTGTGTGTGTGTGTGTGTGTGTGTGTGATGGGTAGGTTTAGGGGTAGGGACAGTGTGTGTGTGTGTGTGTGATGGGTAGGTTTAGGGGCAGGGGCAGTGTGTGTGTGTGTGTGTGTGTGATGGGTAGGTTTAGGGGTAGGGACAGTGTGTGTGTGTGTGTGTGATGGGTAGGTTTAGGGGTAGGGGTAGTGTGTGTGTGTGTGTGTGTGTGTGTGTGTGTGTGTGTGTGATGGGTAGGTTTAGGGGTAGGGACAGTGTGTGTGTGTGTGATGGGTAGGTTTAGGGGCAGGGGCAGTGTGTGTGTGTGTGTGTGTGTGTGTGATGGGTAGGTTTAGGGGTAGGGACAGTGTGTGTGTGTGTGTGTGATGGGTAGGTTTAGGGGCAGGGGCAGTGTGTGTGTGTGTGTGTGTGTGATGGGTAGGTTTAGGGGTAGGGACAGTGTGTGTGTGTGTGTGTGATGGGTAGGTTTAGGGGTAGGGGTAGTGTGTGTGTGTGTGTGTGTGTGTGTGTGTGTGTGTGTGATGGGTAGGTTTAGGGGTAGGGACAGTGTGTGTGTGTGTGATGGGTAGGTTTAGGGGCAGGGGCAGTGTGTGTGTGTGTGTGTGTGTGTGTGTGTGTGATGGGTAGGTTTAGGGGTAGGGGCAGTGTGTGTGTGTGTGTGTGTGTGTGTGTGATGGGTAGGTTTAGAGGTAGGGGCAGTGTGTGTGTGTGTGTGAGTGTGATGGGTAGGTTTAGGGGTAGGGGCAGTGTGTGTGTGTGTGTGATGGGTAGGTTTAGGGGCAGTGTAAGGGGATAGAAAACACGGTTTGTACGGTATAAAAACCATTACGCCTATGGATTGTCCTCACATTTCACAAAAACAAACCCTGTGTGTGTGTGTGTGTGTGTGTGTGTGTGTGTGTGTGTGTGTGTGTGTGTGTGTGTGTGTGTGTGTGTGAGTGAGTGTGTGTGTGTGAGTGTGTGTGTGTGTGTGTGTGAGGTTGTTTTTGTCAAATGTCTGGAATTTACCAACACAAAAACAGTCATTTTGAACAAAAAAAAAATCACCAAAAAAAAAGTATATATATATTGCAAAATCCTGGTGGGATTGAGCTGTGGGGAAGTGCAAGTTTACTGATACTTTGTTCAATTTAAATAAATAAATGAGCTTTGTATGTCATTTTTTCCATTGTAGGATTTATTTATTGGGTGATATAGGTCTTAAATTGAATTCATAAAGGTCTTAAATTTGCCTTGACCCTGATCTGATGTGTGTTTGTCTCTCAGCTGAAGGAGGGCGGCCAGACGTGGCTCCAGTCGTTCCTCCAGATGTGGCTCCAGTCGTTCCTCCAGATGTGGCTCCAGTCGTTCCTCCAGATGTGTTCCTGAATCTGCGCTTCTCTAAAGACAGATCATCAGACCAGCCGGAAACCAGAAGCCGCGCAGAGCCCAACGCAGATCTCGTAGGGAAACGCCGCAATAAAAACCATCATAAAAGCCATAATGTCATGAATAATGTTTGGAGTGTTTGAGAAGTAACTCTCTCTTTGTTCTGTAGAGTCCTGAGGGCCGGAGGTTCATCAATGTGATGGATCTGACAGACGACTCTCTTCTCCAGAGTCTGCCTCCATCGCCCCCATCTTCTGCTCAGCTCCACCTACTAGCAGCTTCTGTCGTAAACCCCGCCCCTAAACCAGCCTTAAGCTCCGCCCCCATCCACACGGAGCACTTGATTGGAGAGATTCCAGGTACACTGATCATTTACATGAAGTAAATTCCCAAACACTTTTGTCCTCCAAACCCCTTTGACTTGAAAAAATTATATTTTTCAAAAATAATGAATCGCACATTTGCATGTTCACGGTTCTCTGATGTCAGGTAATGGCCACTTGTCCTGCAGGTAAACAAATCAAATATTTAATCTATTTTAGTAAGTGTTTTAGCACTATTGTTTTGATTTTTACACTTATTGTTTGATGTTAATTTGACATTTTAATGATTTAATTATTAGCTTTTCATCAACTCACAAACCACAGTTGGGAAAGCCTGGTTTAGGGTAGGAGTTTTGCTTAATGTTTTTCATTAAAAAATTATAAATTGCCTTCAAAGTATATGCTTTATCATTTCATATAACACACACATATATATATATATATGTGTTTAGTACAGTTTAGAAATAGCCAATGAGACGTTCTTGAAATTAAATTAGCAATAACTATATACACTGGCAGTCAAAAGTTTAGAATAATTATGTTTTAATGTTTTTGAAATAGTCTCTTCTGCTCACCAAGGCGGCATTTATTTGATCAAAAATACAGTAAAAATTGTGAAATATTATTGCATTTTTAAATAACTGTTTTGTTTTGTAATATATTTTAATAGGCAATTTATTTCTGTGATGCAAAGCTACATTTTCAGCATCATTACTCCAGTCTTCAGTGTCACATGATCTTTCACAAATGATTCTAATCATAAAATCTAATCATAAAATGTAGCTTTGCATCACCGGAATAAATTGCATATTAAAATATATTACAATACAAAACACTTATTTAAAAATGCAATAATATTTCACAATAGTCACAAAAGTCTTTTTGAGCAAAAGAGACTTCTTTCAAAAATAAACTTTTTGAATGCCAGTGTAAAATAAATGATATACACTATATAAAAATAAGAACTGTTAAATATCTGACTCATGAGTAATTAACACTATTAATCAGGCATTAACGACCAATGCAGATCT
>JARQWZ010004342.1:0-22500 GCA_033150135.1 Gobio occitaniae | reverse complement strand
TGATATATGAATGAAGTATTTATTAAAAATCTTTTTTGGAAAATAATGAATTCGGACACAGAAAATACATCATATCATTGACTCATATATCGTTTTTATTCATATATATATATATATATATAATATTCACCTGATTTAAATAACATTTTAATCTTAAAAACATGCCGTTTTTACAGTTTGACAGAATTTTCTGAATTGTGTAGTGATAAAGAGAGACCCCCTCAGTAAAAGCATTAAAGGATTAGTTCACTTTTAAATAAACTTTTGCTGATCATTTCCTCACCCCCATCTCATCCAAGATGTCCATGTCTTTCTTTCTGCAGTCGAAAAGAAATGAAGGTTTTTGATGAAAACATTCCAGGATTGTTCTCCATATAATGGACTTCAATGGGCTCCAAACAATTCAAGGTCAAAATGCCAGTTTCAGTGCAGCTTCAGAGGGCTTTAAACGACACCAGACGATGAATAAGGGTCTGATCTAGACAAACCATCAGTTTCTGTGAGAAACCGAGCTGTATTTATGCTATTATTTTACCTCTTATCAGATGAACGTGATCATCTCTGAGCTCCGCCATAACTTCCGCTAAGTGAGGTCAAATACGAGCGTGGTCATAGATGTATCGATCGTAGATGCCTCATTCTATTGATCCGTGTAGGCGCTAATGAGGCATCTACGATCGATATATCTATGACCACGCTCGTATTTGACCTCACTTAGCAGAAGTTATGGCGGAGCTCAGAGATGATCACGTTCATCTGATAAGAGGTAAAATAATAGCATAAATACTGCTGGGTTTCTCACAGAAACTGATGGTTTGGCTAGATCAGACCCTTATTCATCGTCTGGTGTCGTTTAAAGCCCTCTGAAGCTGCACTGAAACTGGCATTTTGACCTTGAACCGTTTGGAGCCCATTGAAGTCCATTATATGGAGAACAATCCTGGAATGTTTTCATCAAAAACCTTAATTTCTTTTCGACTGCAGAAAGAAAGACATGGACATCTTGGATGAGATGGGGGTGAGGAAATGATCAGCAAAAGTTTATTTAAAAGTGAACTAATCCTTTAATGTCTAATAAACCAATATTCAGATATCTGTTCTGAAAATGTATGCAAATTAGTGCATATTTAATTAGATGAAGTTGTTTTGCGACTTTTTTTAAATGAAAGTTGCATTAAATTAAATATGCATATTTAAACATAACATTTAAGAAAACTATTTCATTATTATACAACGATTAATCAACTGGTGAAGTTTAATGATATCTACTATGGTGATATTAGTACAAATGTTTACCCTATTCACCTGTGTGGTCTTGCCTTAAATAAATGCTTTATAAATAAATGTTCACTGCATACTTGTGTATTAATCCAGTGTCAGACACTCTGCTGGGGTTTAGGTTCCTCACGTCCTCAGTTTAACATGATCTTGTTGTTTTCAGTGAAACCAGAGCAGTGTGAGCGAGATACCAATCCAGGTGAGAGACCTGCATCTCACACACACACACACACACACACACACGTAACATACACCTCCAGCTGCAGTCATGGACGTGTGTGTTGATTCTTTCCCTGCAGGTTTGCTGGAGGGTTTGTCGGAGTCTTTGCCGTGGATGTAAGTTTGCATGACAGTATTTGACCCTTTCAGGGGCCGGTGATGTCCCTGTGTGTGTGATTTTCCTCTGTGTGTGTGTGTGTGTGATCAGACCGGCGGAGGAAACTCTCGGGGTGAGCGGCCTCAGTGACGTGAAGGACATCTTGTGTGAGTTAATCAGGGACGGGGCTTTATCCCGATCAGTGCTGGATCTGTGTCTGTCAGGAACGCTTGACCTGAGCAGGTGAGACTCACAGAAATCAGCTGACCGGGATGATGATGATGATGATGATGATGATGATGATGATGATGATGATGATGATGATGATGATGATGATGCTGCTGATAGTAGATGTAGCAGATATTTCTCCTCTGGAGTGCCATCATAGTGTTAGTCAAAGTTTCTTTCATCAAAAAACAGTTGTGGAGTTTTTACTCCGATGCAATGTTATTTTACTATCATTAATATGCCATTGTAGTTTTTATGTGTATGTTTTTAAATGTGTATATATCATTTTTATTCATTTTTATTTCATTCTCATTTTAGTATTTCAATGGAAATTAAATGGAAATTAGAAATGTTGCCTTTGCAACTAACTGAAATAAATTTTGTATAAATATTTAATTTTAAATTGTATTATTTTTAATTATTATTTTATTTTTTTATTTTTTCAGATACATTTTTTTTTAAATAGTTTTAGCTGTCTATGTTTACCCTGTTTGGATAAAAGTGATGAATAAATTAATTTTTATTTCAGTTTTATTTTTATTTTTATTTTCAACTTAAACTAAACGGAAATTAGAAATGTTGCCTTTGCAACTAAAATGAAATCATTTTTTATAAATATTTTATTTATTTATTATTTTATTTATTTATTTATTTTAATTTATTAATTAATTTATTATTTTATTTTAATTTTAATTTATACATTTATTTTTTAGATAACAAAAATGTTTTAATAGTTTTAGCTGTCTATATTTACCCTGTTTGGATAAGTGTCTGAGTGATGAACAAAAATACATTTTTATTTCAGTTTTATTTTTATTTTCAACTTAAACTAAACGTAAATTAAAAATGTTGCCTTTATAAATATTTTTTTTTATAATTTTTTTTTATTTTTTAAAAATATATATATATAATCTTTTATTTAATTTCAGATAGCAAACATGTTTTAATAGTTTTAGCTGTCTATAATTACCCTGTTTGGATAAAAGTGTCTTACTGATGAACATCCAAATGTAAATGATCTCTGTTATGATTGGCTATCAACAGCCCTCTTAAGTAGATTAGTGAGGGATGCGTGGCATATTTACTGATTGATTTGATTGGTCTGTTTATTTGTGGTGGGCGGCAGGTCAGAGGTCACGCCGAGCGGAGCCATGATGGAGGAGGAGCGGAGGGATCTGAGGATGTGGATGAGGAGGAAGCAGAGAGAGCGACTGACGGAATACCGCAAACAGAGAGAAGAGAAGAGAGAGAGCGAGCGCAGACCCTTCATCTCTCCTCTTACACATGTGAGACATCAAACTTCACTGATTACATTGGCAAACTATTCTCACTATCAATACTCCACGGTTCATGCAAAGTTTCATTATGAACCATGTATTATTTGCATTTTGATTTTATATATTTTACCGTTATACATATTTATACAGTACCTTTTGAAGTTTGGGGTTGGTATGAATTTTTTGTATGTTTTTGAAAGTTTCCGCTCACCGAGGCTGCATTTATTTGATCAAAAATACAGCAAAAATACTGAAATATTATTATAATTTAAAATAACTGTGTTCTATGAGAATATATAGTAAAGTGTAATTTATTCCTGTGGTCAAAGCTGAATTTATCATCATTACTCCAGTCTTCAGTGTCACATGACCCTTCACAAATCATTCTAACATGAGGATCTGATGCTCAAGACACATTTATGATTACAAACCGTCCAATTATATATACATATTACTAATAATGTTTTATATAAGGCTGTACATTACAGATATTTTCTTGGAATAAAGTGTGCAGCTGTGAACTTTAAATCCAGCATTTTTTTTTTTTTAAATGAATGAATTTCTGTACAAATATTATACACTGCTTTACTTCAATACTCCAGATAAATCATCTTTTCCATTAATTTTTCTTTAAATCTGGACAGTTTCTATCTATTTTCCATATGTTTTGAAGTCTATAAGTAAAGCTTGATGCTTTAGTTTTGCATAAAACTCTTGATAACTTGACTTTTCTGAATATTTCCTCCTCGTTGCAGAATCTAACCTCTGTAGATCTGGCATCCAACAAGAAGAGCAAAGAAGAGAGAGACAGGTATGATTCTGTGTTAAACTAACATTAGTTGTGTCCAAAATGCACTTATACTACGCACTATCAACCGTCTAGTGTATGAATTTGATATGGTTATTTTGTCATTGAATGTCAGAGTCTGATAGCCCCGCCCCTTCCAGTAAATAATGAACCCTCATCCTTCCCTCGGGTCATTTTGACTCGAAACACCACCAATGTGCAGCACCACCTGAATGATGTGACGGCAGCCATATTGTGCCTGAACGATAGAGGAAGCCAATCAATATGGGGATGATTAGGAGGCCATGATGGACAGAGGCCAATGGGCAAATTTACACCCCTACTCTTTTTCCGAAGGACATCCTGGGATATTAATGACCACAGAGAGTCAGGACCTCGGTTTAATGTCTCATCCGAAGGACGGGATTGACTGGATTGAAGGAGTTTATGTGGTTGAAATATAAAAAAGTAACAAATCCTTCCCTCGCGGGTCAATTTGACCCCCATAGGAATGAATGGAATGCGAGGAATGCTTCAGTAAAACCTAAAAAAAATACTTAAAATTCAAACTAAAAATGCTAAAACGACCAAAAAATGATTTTATGTCTACATGTGTATCTGAATGCATAATGAAGATAAACTGACTTTAGGACCCAGCGGAACAGCTCATCCGCTTCATATAGAGCTATAACGTCTTCTAGAGTCATGAAATATCATAAACTATATATTATGTTATATTTTTATTTTTCCACAAGAGGTCGGAAAAGACACTCAATGTAAGATATTTTGAGCTGAATTAACAGGGTTATACATGAAATTGTGTTGAAACTATGTGAAGAATGTGCTTAAATGACTATTTATTTATTATTTATTAATAAAATCTAGTAATTTAAAGGTAAATAAAATGATAAAATAACAATAAAACTCCAAAAAAATGCATTCAAAAAATAGAAACAATATTATCAAAATTAAATTAAATAAGCTTTCTGGACAAAAAAAATAAAATTAAGTATAATTTTATGGCTTAAGTGACTATTTATTATTTATTGATAAAATCTAGTAATTTAAAGGAAAATAAAATGATAAAATAACAATGCAACTCCAAAAAATTGCATTAGAAATAGAAAAAAATATTATCAAAATTAAATAAAATAAGCTTTCTGGACAAAAAAAAATAAATTAAGTATAATTTTATGGCTTAAATTACTATTTATTATTTATTGATATAATCTAGTTATTTAAAGGAAAATAAAATGATAAAATAACAATGCAACTCCAAAAAATTGCATTAAAAATAGAAAACACATTATCAAAATGAAATAAAATAAGCTTTCTGGACAAAAAAAAATTAAGTACAATTTTAAGGCTTAAATTATTATTTATTTATTATTTATTGATCAAATCTAGTAATTTAAAGGTAAATAAAATAATAAAATTCCAAGAAATTGCATAAAAAAAATAGAAAAAATATTATCAAAATTAAATAAAACAAGCTTTCTGGACAAAAAATATATATTTTAGGGCTTTGGGTCATTTTGACCCATGAGAGAAGGATTTGTTACAAAACGCAAGGAAAGGATGAGGGTTAAAAGCTGTTGAATGCATAACGTGTACAATAAAGTGCATTTGCAAGCATTTGAAGTGTGAATACACTATTTATACTACAAAATGGCATAAAATAGTGCACAAGTATGTGAATTGGGATGCACATCTCCAGTGGTTTCCCACATGCTTCATATTTTCCCTCAGGATGGTTCTCCAGGAGCATCATGAACAGAGAGCTCGTGACGCCTGCAGTCTGATCACTGACCTGCTCACCACACCGCTGAACCTTCCCACAATCCCCCAGCAGACACTGCGCTCAGCGCCATCTGTGTAACTCTTCCTTCAGTTTGCTAAATGTGATGCATCTTTACAGGAACTTATTGGCAACTCGCTGTGTTTTTGATTCAGAGCCAGAGTGTTTTGTTTGGAGAAGGAGCACAAATCACGCTAAATGTCCTGCTCTGTGTTTCAGGAGCAGAAGTCAGTCCTCTGGGAAAAATAAGAGAACTCCCAAGAACCCGAGCGGACCACACAGACGCTCGGCATCTTCTCTGGGAACGACTGTCGTGCTTCAGAGGAAATCTGCTGCAAAAGCCCACGGCTCATTGAGCGGGAGGCTCGGGCTGCACAGACCAGGTTCGAACTGTATGATTTCATTTATTAATGTTGATCGTGATCATTTGATAACCGAGTATCGCTTCAATCTCACGTTTCACATTCAGCCAGCGATCTTCCAGGCGACCGGTTATCCCAGGTTACTCGCCGCGGGATGCTGTCCGACCCAAGAACTACACAAAGGACGAAGACTGTTCATCAGAGTATAGAGTTTTTGAATGTTTACTTGTAAAAATATCTGAATCTTATGCACTTATATATACACTATATTGCCAGAAGCTTTGTGACGCCTGCCTTCACATGCACATGAGCTTTAACGCCATCCCATTCTTAATCCGTAGGGTTTAATATGGAGTCGCCCACCCTTCACAGCTCTAACAGCTTCAGCTCTTCTGGGAAGGCTTTCCTCAAGGTTTATGAGTGTGTTTATGGGGATTCTTCATTAGTGATGTTGGACGAGAAGGCCTGGCTCTCAGTCTCCGCTCTAATTCATCCCAAAGCTCTTCTATCGGGTTGAGGTCAGGACTCAAGTTCCTCCACACCAAACTCGCTCATCCATGTCTTTATGGAGACGCTTTGTGCACTGGTGCATGCTGGGACAGGAAGGGGCCGTCCACAAACTGGGCCCACAAAGTTGGGAGCATGAAATTGTCCAAAATGTCTTGGTGAAGCATTAAGAGTTGTAGCCCCTTAAAAACAACCCCACCCCATAATCCCCCCTCCACCAAACTTTACACTTGGCACAATGCAGTCAGGCAAGTCCCGTTCTCCTGGCAACCGCCAAACCCAGACTCGTCCATGGGATTGTCAGACAGAGAAGCGTGATTGGTCACTCAGAGAACACGTCTCCACTGCTCTAGGGTCCAGTGGCGGCACGCTTTACCCCACTGCATCCCACGCTTGGTGATGTAAGGCTTGGATGAGCTGCTCGGCCATGGAAACCCATGAAGCTCTACACACTGTTCTTGAGCTCATCTGAAGGCCACAGAAGTTTGGAGCTCTATTGAATCTGCGCACTGTGACCCTCAGCATGCGCTGACCCCGCTCTTTGTGGCTGAGTTTCTGTTGTTCCCAATCGCTTCCACTTTGTTATAATCCCACTATTAGTTGTGCGTGGAATATTTTGTGTAATATTTGGACTTATTGCACAGGTGTCCACCGATCACGGCCCCACGCTTGAGTTCTCTGAGCTCCTGAGAGCGGCCCATTCTCTCACTAATGTGTGTAGAAGCGAACACACACACACACACACACTCCTGAGTGCGGCCCATTCTCTCACTAATGTGTGTAGAAGCGTCTCCTAGAGCTTGAGTTATACACCTGTGGCCATGAAGGGATTGAACACCTGAACTCAGTGATTTGGAGGGGCGTCCCAATACTTTTGGCAATATAGTGTCTATACAGATAGAATTATGCAAGGATATAAGCAAATATAAGACATTCCTGCATATGTTAATGTTTGTTCTTCTGTAGGGATGAAAAATGGGGTCCACACATCTACAGCAAAACAGAGAGAAGAGAAAGAGAAAGTTCAGGCACATGTGGAAGACAGAGACGCAGTGAGTCCAGATGACGTCCACAGGTTTCTTCTGTTGGAGGATCATGACATCAGACAGGTGAGGAGTTCACAAACACCAACACAACACAACCTAGTCAGCTGCCTCGACAGGTGTGCTTTTAACCAACCAGATGGTCTTCATTTTAGATATGGCTCAGACCAAGACAGAAACCTCTTTCAAATGGACATATGATAACAAAAGGAATTTAAATTGAATCGATCTCCCATTTGCCTGGATTGAAAGAAGTAAAATAAAAAAACCAAAAACAAATAGCTCCAAAAGCCACACCCATCATAATATGCAAAATATCTCTAAGCTCTAAAAACTCTTATTACCTTCTTGTATACTTCTGTGGGGACGACATTTTTGTACCAGTCGCACTGAGACATTTCAAACGATATCAAACACGTATAATACTGTATAGTGAGATCATACAGATTTTGGGTGTATTTCGGTGATCTCTCAGCATGAAGTGGAGTAGGATGGGGGAAATTCAGGGGAAGCGAAATACATTTTTTGTCGATTCACTCATTCAGCGTTTTCAAATGTATCCGCTTTGGAGAACGTTTTCAAAAAACTATGTTTTCGTTGACTTAAAACGCCGTCTCAGTGTGGATGGAGGCCAAAATAAATATACATTTTCAAACGAAAACATATTCGTTAAGTCCACGAGATCGCAGGGTGTCCCATTTGTCATTTTAAGTCTCAGAAGGGTGCTCACTCCCTTTGCGGTCGATATGCGCCCTCGATGCGCACTTCAGACGAGCTTGCACTGGTGTGGGTTACACAGCGGACTTCTTCCCGCCAGTCAAAGCAGCATTACGTCATGAAAGTGCGGACTCAGAGGAAGACCGTGAGGGTTTAGGGTGCCATTTGGGACAGGGCCTAAGTGTGGACATGGCCTTATACACCCTCTGGATCCGCCAGCTACAGTAGCCACGCCCCAAACTCACGCCATTGGTTGAGCTGGAAAGTGATTGACAGATCTGAGCAGAGCTCTCAATGTTCTGATGCTGACTGAGAGGCTCAATGTTTACACTTTTGCGTCAGACTAACCCATGAACGGCAGACTAATTGTAGTCAATGAACAATAAACTGGGTTAAGAACATGTATTTTAACCAGGGCTTAAAAACGGAAAATAATATAAATCGGTCACTCCGAGCAGAATCGATATTATAGCGTTTCCGTTTTTGCGTTCCTCAATAAACATTACTGATCCGAAAACGGTTTGATTTGAAAAAATACCGGTTAATAACGTTATTTTAATTTAGCCTATACTTTAAACAAATATGTATAAATAGACTTATTTTTCACTCAATAATAATATAACGCATGATAATTAAACTTGAATATTTATTTCATAACATTTTTAAAACCACAACAGAAATACATGCATTAATTACAAAGCATAAACAGCGGACCTGTTTTAATGGAGCGTTAGACAATCTAAAGTGGCCTCTTATGCCGAATTATTTTCAGAAGTGATAACATTCTTTGTACATATCTTTTTTTCAACACGACTTGTTTTAAAAATTGCATGAATAAAGAATAAATAAACTGGATAACCATTGCTCTTTTAATGCACTGTCAACTGCTAATTTCAAAGCAAACACTGCGCAACACGTCCTTGCATCCCATAATCAAATTCAGTCAGCTAATAAAGCTTGATCATTTAATGCAATATAACATACCATTTAATACGAAGCATCAACCGTCTATATAGAAAACATTGACCTGTCCTGTATTGGCAATCTGAAAGGATATTAGGACTATAGGAAAAATGTTTGATAGTTGCTAGTACTTGGACAGGCTTAAACGAAATCCATAAACTAGCCTAAATCAGACTATTTGAGCTTAAAGTCTGTACTGCTTATTTAAACGTTCGAAAAGAATGTCCTCCAATACCTGCACATTCATTGATGACCTCAGCGGTGAAAGAAATGTACTTGAGGCGTGTAAATGCGCGCTCACACACTGACTTGCGTAACCGGTAGATTCATAGATGACATTTCACTCACGCTTGATCCGTCAGCGTCACATGCTGTACTACTCTATTCATGATTGGTCGCTGCCAAATTAAAATATTAAAGAGAACGATAAAATAACATTATTAACCGGTTAATGGTCATTTCAAATTACGTTTCTGTTCAGAACGATTCAAATTGATTTTGATTTCGTTTTCGTTCCTTGAACCGGTTCAGAGCCCTGATTTTAACATTAAAACATCTTTATTCAGGGCTGGACATTAAACCTGTTCTCATGCTTCTCCTTCAGACCAGTAAATCTGTCATTCACTTGTCCGGGTAAAAAATTTGCTTGTCTGGATTTTTTTTGTGAATATAATCTATTCTGAAGCAATATTCTCACCAGTGTTCAATCAGCTTTGACATATTTAAATATGCATATTTGTGATATTTTTACCTTTTTATAAAGGGCATTTTTCCATAATCTTATTAAATATAGGCTATGCTTCAGCTTTTATTTTATATTTTTAAATTTGATCTATAAATTTAATTAGAATAAGACACTATAGGCTGTTACCAATCAAATTAAATTATTTACTCTGAAAAATTACAACTGCGTGAAATAATGTTTAAATATTTTTGAAATATACAAATAAGAAATGTTGGAAAGATGAAACTAAAGCACCAGTAGGGGGCAGCATGTGACCGTCTGAATGAGCGAGTCATTGAGTCGATTCAGTGAAACGGCTGATTCATTCAAGTTTTGGCAGTCGTTTACGAACAGGTCATTGAATCTTTGATTCAACCGATTCATTCAAACGCTGAATCATTCACACACACACACACTGATGCTGTGGATGCGTTACGGTTCTGCTGCGATATTTGTTGGAACTATTTTCACTGCTGAAATAGAATAAAAACAGTCCATATTGCATCTAAAATGTAAGTGACTTAATGTTAATAAATTGTTTATGGAACTGGCGTATGAAATCAGTGTCATTTTCAGTCGTGATGGTATTCAGGAAAACAACACTCCTGGTCGTGTGATGTTGCTTAACTGTATCATATGATATAAATATAAAAACGACACAATTTTAACAGTGTATGTTAACTGAGTTTCTTTGTATGAGCAGCGCTCATTTGTTTTCGATTTTCTCCTCGAGAGGCTGCGCTTTGGTGATTCCCAGGTTATTTTTTGTTTTGATGTTTTACTCAGGATACTTGTCCGTCGGGCAAGTAAAATTATTTTTCACTTGCCCCTTCAAAAAATCCACTTGTCCCGAACAAGCGTTAATGTCGAGCCCTGCTTTAATACTTAAACACTGCATTCATTCAAAATAATAATCATATTTTTATATGGAAATAATTTAAAGGTGAATATTGTCTAGTATCATGAAATGGAAAATACAAAATAATAAAGAATAAATAATGTTGAAAGAAAAATATAGTACATTTATTTTATTAAAAACCAGTAAGCTTATACGTTTGGACTGCAGGGTGAGGACACTATCTGGTGTTAGGATGTCCTCTGACAGGATCTGCTCCTTGTATGCATTTTGTTTGGTGTGTTTTGTAAATGTAATACAAAAATAAATTATAAATGAATTTCAGAGGGTTAAAGGGTTAGTTCACCCAAAAATGAAAATTCTGTCATTAATTACTTACCCTCATGTCGTGCGACACCCGTCAGACCTCCGTTCATCTTCAGACACAAATGAAGATATTTTAGTGTAAATCTGATGCTCTGAAAGGCCTCCATTGGCTCAATGCACTTTACACTCTCAAGACCCTTAAAAGGCACTAAAGACTAAAGTTACAAAGTCCATCTCACTACAGCGGCTCTACAATAACTTTATGGAGTGACGAGAATAGTTTTTGTGCGCAAAAAAACCCTAAATAACGACTAATATAGTGATGACGATTTCAAATCACGGCCTCATGAAGCTTCGAAGCGTTATGAATCAGTGAGTCGATTCAGCAGTTTGAATCGACAAATTTCAGCAGTTTGGCGGTTTGACACGCGATCCGAATCATGAATCGACTCACTGATTCATAACGTTTCGAAGCTTCATGATGCCGTGTTTTGAAATCGTCATCACTATATTAGTCGTTATTTAGGGTTTTTTTGCGCACAAAAACTATTCTCGTCACTCCATAAAGTTATTGTAGAGCCACTGTAGTGAGATGGACTTTGTAACGACGTCTTTAGTGTCTTTTAAGGGTCTTGAGAGTGTAAAGTGCATTGAGCCAATGGAGGCCTTTCAGAGCCATCAGATTTACACTAAAATATCTTCATTTGTGTCTGAAGATGAACGGAGGTCTGACGGGTGTCCAACGACATGAGGGTGAGTAATTAATGACAGAATTTTAATTTTTGGGTGAACTAACCCTTTAAGGCAAGTATACAGTGCATACTGTGCTGGAAACATCACACTGGTATTGAGTTCTGAACATACGCCGTCATGTGATTTCTGTGTTCTCCAGAGGGATGAAGCGTTCACAGCCGTCGATCCTCTGCGAGATCTGGATCTGGATTTTTCCCAAAGCACCGGCAGCGTCCTGAGCAAACTGGACTGGGCCGCCATCGAGAGGATCGTGGCGGAGGAGGACGACGAACAGCAGTGAAACAATGCTTTCCAAAAACCTCCAGATGTTGCGCAGCTGTTGACTGTGAATGATTGTGGTATTTGTGTATGTGTATCATTTGTGTTTTGACTGTTTGAGTAAGTTGTCAGCACAGATTTATGCGGAATAAACAAGAATTGCTCGCAAGTGTGTTGTTGGTTTGCTTCCACATCAACTCATTTCTGGATGTCTGACAGAACGCAGAGCTCTCCACAAACAACAAGACAAGCCTTCAGATGACTTTACCACTCACTTTGTGTGGGTTCTGGGTAACACTACAATAAGGTTTCATTTGTTAACATTAGTTAACGGATTAACAAACACTTAGTTGTTGTTAATCTCAACATTTACTAATACATTATTAAGATCAAGGGCCCTATCTTGCACCCAGCGCAATTGACTTTGTACACCGACGCATGTGTCATTCCTATTTTGCACCCGCGCAAAGCGCGCTTTTCCCTCCACAGAAGCACGTCGCTAAACTAGTGAATGAACTTGCGCTCCCTGGGCGGTTCAGCGCAAAAAAGGAGGCGTGTTCCGGCGCAAACAATCCCTGGTGCTATTTTGCTGTTCCATTAAACAATTACGCCACTGACCAGAAAAAACCTAGTCTAAAGTCAGTGGCGCGTTGCGTGTGTTCATTATGCTATTTTAAGGGCGCATGCTTGACCATAATGCATAGCGTGCACAACGCGCATACACTTTGCTCATGTAATCTTCACAGATGCAACAGTAATTTTTGCAAATCATAAATTGTTACACTAAAAAAATATTAACACATGAGATGACGGAAATCGTTGTGGTGTGCCACGAAGATGTGAAAAAATAGGCATAAATCTAGCTTACAAATGATTCAGGCTAATTGTAATAATTAAGGATCAGACCTGTTTGCCCAATAGTGGCAAGACATATATGTATATAAGGACATCTGACAAATTGGTTTGTCCGTCAAGAACCAGGAAAAAAAATCGACTGAAAAACTGAAAGACTGAAAAAAAAAAGACTGTGAAATCACCTTTACCATAATGTACAACATTACAACTTCACTTCTCTGTCTTTCACTGCTCTTACAAGAACATCAGTCTCCTCGGCTGTGAACCGCTCCTGGCGTGCGCCTGGTAAATACGCCATAATAATAGCAATCCATAATGGAACTTGCGCACCTGCTTTTACAGGGAATGTTGGATGACGCTCTGATTGGTTTATTCACGTTACGCCCAAACCACACCTATGAATAATGAAGCTGCTTCAGACCAACCCATTTTAGATTTGCGCCGGGCGCAAGAGCCATTTATCCCGCCGGGAAAATAGCAACAGCGCCGAGACCCGCCCACAAAGTTACTTGCGCTTCGCGCTTTGACACTTGCGTTTCAGATCGTTAAAATAGGGCCCCAAATGTTGTATGTGTTAACGGAGGGTTTTCAAACTGGGGCCGCAAAGGAGTGATGGGGTCTGTGGAAAAGTCTAGAGAAAAAACTATGAAAAATGTAAATAAATAAATAAATTAAAAAGATAAAAAATGTAACATGATAAAACATGTAAAAATAAAATATGTAAATAAATAAATGTGCTTAATTTCTTATAAATTGAATTCATTATTTCTAAATTTGCTTAAAAGTAAAAAAAAATTTGATTAAACAAATGATTGAATGTTAAATTAACATATGATAAAAAATTTAAAATCTGTGATAAAAGCTCAACTGTGAAAAGAGTAAAACTAAATGTATGAAAAATAATAATAAAAATATTGAAATTAGTAAATTAGCTTAAAGTGCAAAAGTTTTAGAAATGCCATATATATATATATATATATATATATATATATATATATATATATATATATATATATATATATATATATATATATATATATATATATATATATACATACATACATACACATTTATTACATTTTTATTTGAATTTAATTTATTTATATATGATTATGTTAATTTAACATTTAATCACGTATTTATTTTTGTACATACTCGAATTAGATTGTTGTCGAATTAGAAATTATACATTTAACAGTACATTATTATAGCGAGTAGAAAAGATATATAATAGATAGCGCTGTCAAAATGATTAATTGCGATTAAATCGCATCCAAAATAAAAGTTTGTTTACATAATATATGTGTGTGTTCTGTGTATATTAATATGTATATATAAATACAGACTCATTCATTTATATTTTCGTGTATATTGTATACTGTATCTATATATATATATATATATATATATATATATATAAATCTTAAACCGATACATGAATGAGTGTGAATTTATATATACATATTAAAGTACACACACATATATATTATGTAAACAAACTTTTATTTTCGATGCGATTAATCACAATTAATCGATTTGACAGCACTAATAATGAAGTAACTTTATAGAAACTAATGTTAGATAATATGAATATTTTTAGTGTATTAATTGGGTGTTTATAAAAGACAGATGTCCTTTAAATGGGGGTCCCTCACAAGAGGATGTTCATATTTGGGCGTCCGTGGCATCTAAAGGTTTAAAAAGCCCTATTGTTATTCAGATAATAATGAAAGGATTCCGTCTTCAGATTAGTTGGAATACAATCGTGTATTGATATTATCAGCTTCAAAAATAACAGTGGATTTTGTGACTGATTTTTATATATTTATTTTTATTTCTAGTGAAATTATTAATAACTATTATTCTGTATGAACAAATACTCGGTAAAGACAAACATTTCTCAAAAGTAACCGAGGACTTGTATTTACGAGGGACTTTTATTTTGGCTTCCTGCGTCCCGGAAGTGCCCGATATTATTGTAATGGCTGACCAGAGCAGTGATGCTGGTGAGTTTGTGAGTTTTATTCGCCAGTCGTGAAGTATTTCTCTCTTATAAGTGAGATAAATGTGTTAAAAGTGCAGGACAGTGTTTTGCTGAAAGCGGCGATGTTTTAATGACGTCAAATCCAGTCAGAGCAGCGGTTATGATAATCAGAGACTCCTGAGGCACATGTGATTCTGATTATTATTTAATAATAATTCACATATAGGAGCTTTAACCTTCGTTTCTGTGACATTCACTGCCGTGTGAGTGAACATACACAACATGTTTGCAATATCATGCTGTTTGTTGGTGGTACTCGTAAAAGTGCCCTGGATATATTGTGGAAATGCTGTAATAATTCGACATTATCATTGGCATATAGTTTGTACTTCTTTTGTAAATGTTGAAATTATTCTCTTATTTTCCTTTTTGATTATTATTATGATTTAATAATGTTTGTTGTTATTTTTTGCCTATCAATCACCCATCAATTATTAATCGCTTTAAATACATACATAAACCTTATATTTTAAATAGAAAAGTAATGATATAAATTCCAAAATTAAACTCAAGACTATTATTGTTATTTATTATTAATAATTTAGTTTTTTTTGCATACCACCCACATATTATTCATTATTCGTAATAAATATACCCTGTATTTCTTTTTGTAAAGGTATTAGAAATCATATTATAATGATAGAAATTCTAAAACTAAAGTCATGTTTTACCTGTTAAATTATTTTTTTTTTTATTTGATTAATTTTGACTTCCACTTATTCATCCTTCAAAATAAACCCATAAATATACACTGTATTACTTTTTATGATGGTAAATAATATAAATTCTGCAACAATAGTCATTCTAAAATCACACATTCATTTTCCCTATTGATTATTATTATTATTTTGATTTTAATAACTTTTGCTTACAACCCATACATTTTTTATTGTTCTAGAAAAATACATACTCTAGTGCTTTTTGTGAAATGAAGCGCATACTTTACCTGTATATAATTATTCTTATTTGTCATTTATTTTATAGATTTTTGCCTACCATCCATACATTATTCAAATAATAGATTCAAAATAAATAATTAAATATACACTGTTACTTTATATAAAAGAAATAAATAATAGAAATTCTGCCCTAAAATTATAGACATTCTAAAATGAAACTTTTTTTCCCTCTATAGATTATTTTTTATTATTATTACGGTTTTATTATTATTATTTATTTATATGTTTTTTAAATAACTTTTGCCTACCACCTGACCCATAGAATATTCATAATTTAAAATGAATAAATAAATAAATATTGTAGTATTTTTATAAAGGTAATAATAGAAATCCTGCAGTAATATTAATAATAGACACTTTAAAATGACACGCACATTTTCCCTATTGATTATTATTTAAAAATGTAAAAAAACAAAAAAACAAGCATGATTTCATCTCTTAAATGTCTTCGTGTGTGTTTTGGTCATAATTTAGACTTTTTAAAATCTAATTTCGGCTTTTTATCTCATAATTAGGCATTTTAATCCAAAAATTTAGAATTTTTAACTCAGAAGTCCTAATTTCAACTGTTCATCTCACAATGACTTAGCATGTCATATTTTCAACTTTTTATCTCACCTTTATGACTTTTAAAATCATATTTATGACTTTTTATCTCATGATGAGGACTTTTGAAATCATATTTATGACTTTTGATCTAATGATGAGGACTTTTAAAATCATATTTATGACTTTTGATCTAATGATGAGGACTTTTAAAATCATATTTATTACTTTTGATCTAATAATGAGGACTTTTAAAATCATATTGAATACTTTTTATCTCACTATTATGACTTTTAAAATCATATTTATGACTTTTTATCTAATGATGAGGACTTTTAAAATCATATTTATTACTTTTTATCTCACTATTGTAACTTTTACAATCATATTTATGACTTTTTATCTGACTATGACTTTTCAAATCATATTTATGACTTTTTATCTGACTATTATGACTTTTAAAATCATATTTATGACTTTTTATCTAATGAGGACTTTTAAAATCATATTTATTACTTTTTATCTCACTATTGTAACTTTTAC
Source organism: Gobio occitaniae (assembly GCA_033150135.1). Lineage (NCBI taxonomy): Eukaryota > Metazoa > Chordata > Actinopteri > Cypriniformes > Gobionidae > Gobio > Gobio occitaniae. Next base: position 5,380 of record JARQWZ010004342.1, on the reverse strand, counting down.
AATCATATTTATGACTTTTTATCTGACTATGACTTTTCAAATCATATTTATGACTTTTTATCTGACTATTATGACTTTTAAAATCATATTTATGACTTTTTATCTAATGATGAGGACTTTTAAAATCATATTTATTACTTTTTATCTCACTATGACTTTTAAAATCATATTTATTACTTTTTATCTCACTATGACTTTTAAAATCATATTTATGACTTTATCTAATAATGAGTACTTTTAAAATCATATTTTCAACATAAATAAATAAATACACACTGTATTACTTATAAAAATAATAGAAATTCTGTAATAATAGAAATGATTTTATAAATTTTTATTTATTACATTTTATTTAATTAATTTTGTGATTGACAGGTGACTCCAGTAACGATGCAGACATCTCGTCGATCATGGGCTTCTCTGGGTTCGGTGAGTGTTTCCGCACAGAGTGTGTGTGTGTGTGTGTGTGTCAGAGTCACACAGAGTTGTAACGTTTCATTCACTCTCAGGAAAGAAAGCGCGCACCTTTGACCTGGAGGCCATGTTTGAGCAGACCCGGCGGACGGCCATCGAGAGGAGCCAGCGCGCTTTAGGTCAGTGTGATTATGTGATCCGCTCCTCACCTGTGAACCCGTCCCAGTAGACGCCATTTCAACTTTGACCTTTACTGTCACAGAAGAGCGTCAGAGACAGGAAGTGCAGGAGAGCAGCGGCGCCGTCAGCCTCAAGGAGAAGCCGTCCACTTCCACATCCAGGTAAAGTCAAGTCAACTTTATTTATACAGCGCTTTTAACAATGCAGATCGTTTCAGAGCAGCTTTACAGTGATAAACAGGAAAATAATGCAGCATAATTTTATTCAGCCGTATAGCCATTCTGGAGAAAACGCTGATGTCATCAGTTCATTTCAATTATCATACAGTGACAGTGTGGGCTTTAGATCAATAATTTAGTTTATATGGTTAATTTAGTTTAATAATTCGATTTATTTGGATATTTAGTCATATTTAGATTTAGTATTTAGATTTATTTAGGATATTTTGCCAGAGGCAACAGTGGCAAGGAAACCAAAACCCCATCAGGCGACCTAATGGAGAAAAATAACCCTTGGGAGAAACCAGGCTCAGTCGGGGGGGCAGTTCTCCTCTGGCCAATTAACAAACAGCGTATGATTATTATTCTGGAAACTTTACAGGTCAGAGGTCATAATAGATCGGAATATTCGAAGGATCGGAGGCAACACGCCGGAGACGGGTTAATTGACGATGACATATCGATTTAAAGCTACACTGTGTAACTTTTTTAGTTTATTCTTAGCTAAAAACACTTAGTTCTTTCAAAAATATATGTGCTCATTAATGTATATTTACTTCTTTCAAGTAATAAAGTATTCTCGTAAGTTTATAATATGCCATTGAAAATACATACGGGTGAGGGTTTGAATGCGGGTCGCCATGTTGACCCTCCATCTTGAAAGTACATTAGCCAAAGAGGGACATGCCCGTAAATTCAAGCTTCGCCTTTGGCGTTTTAACACTCGATGTGTCGAATGTGGACGAGGTCGAACTGGAAGCCATGTTAATCTTGGACTAAATCGGCCACCGTAGGAGTTAAAACGAAATCGGAATTGAGAGGAAGAGAAACTAATATTCACTGGATGGTCATATACAAGTTCACCACTAGATGGGGGAAAATATCACACAGTGTAGCTTTAAGTATTATTAAAGTCACCGCCATCTCTCCTGTGTTGTGTCAACAGGAAACAGGAAGCGGACAGCAGCAGCGACAGTGACTCTGATGTCATCGGCCCACCGCCGCCCCCTCAGAAGGAGGAGGAAGATGATGAGGATGATGATGATGAGGTTGTCGGACCACCACTGCCGCCCGGATACAAGCACAGCACCGCTGACAGTGACGACGACGATGACGACGATGATGATGATGATGACGATGAAGATGATAATGTGAGTGTATTTTTCATCTTCTCACACACACTCACTCACTCACACACACACACACACTCAGGCCTAGTCCACACGTACACATGTATTTTTATAAATGGAGTTTTCCCCTCCGTTTAAAAAAAAATCGTGTCCACGCGAAAACTCGAAACACGCTATGAAGAGCTGTCGAGAACATGCCAAATCAACAGGTGGCGATATAACCCTGACAGTAAAGCCATGTTGACCAATCAGAAGCCTGGAAAAGGGTTATTGCCGTTTCCGGGTCTGATGCAACAAGCCAAAATCTCCGGTTTCATCATCTACACGACACGACTTATACTGGAGTTTCTAAAAATATTCATCCTGGCATTCTTATTTCAGTTTTAGTTTGGTACATCAGGTTAACAGGGCTGGACATTAAACCTGTTCTCACGCTTCTCCTTCAGACCAGTAAATCTGTCATTCACTTGTCCGAGTAAAAAATTTGCTTGTCTGGATTTTTTGTGTGAATATTATCTATTCTGAAGCAATATTCTCACCAGTGTTCAATCAGCTTTGACATATTTAAATATGCATATTTGTGATATTTTTACCTTTTTATAAAGGGCATTTTTCCATAATCTTATTAAATATAGGCTATGCTTCAGATTTCATTTTATATTTTTAAATTTGATCTATAAGTTTAATTAGAATAAGACACTATAGGCTGTTATCAATCAAATTAAATTATTTACTCTGAAAAATTACAACTGCGTGAAATAATGTTATGAGATTATTTTAAATATTTTTGAATATACAAATAAGAAATGTTGGAAAGATGAAACTAAAGCACCAGTAGGTGGCAGCATGTGACCATCTGAATGAGCGAGTCATTGAGTCGATTTGTTCAAATGGCTGATTCATTCAAGATTAGGTGGTCGTTTACGAACAGGTCATTGAATCTTTGATTCAACCGATTCATTCAAACGCTGAATCATTCACACACACACACACACTGATGCTGTGAGATGCGTTACGGTTCTGCTGTGATATTGTTTGGAACTATTTTCGCTGCTGAAATAGAATAAAAACAGTCCATATTGCATCTAAAATGTAAGTGACTTAATGTTAAATAATTGTTTATGGAACTGGCGTATGAAATCAGTGTCATTTTCAGTCGTGATGGTATTCAGGAAAACAACACTCCTGGTCGTGTGATGTTGCTTAACTGTATCATATGATATAAATATAAAAACTACACCATTTTAACAGTGTATGTTAACTGAGTTTCTTTGTATGAGCGGCGCTCATTTGTTATTGTCCTCGAGAGGCTGCGCGAGCCTCAACAGGCCAACCTTGTTAACGTCAGTTCTTTTTATATTATTATCCGCTATTGATCTCCACTTAAACTGAATGCAGAATCATTATTGCACTTTGGTGATTCCCTAGTTATTTTTTGTTTTGATGTTTTACTCAGGATACTTGTCCGTCGGGCAAGTAAAATTATTTTTCACTTGCCCCTTCAAAAAATCCACTTGTCCCGAACAAGCGTTAATGTCAAGCCCTGGGTTAATGATAAATAGTTTTGTATATTTTATGTCGGTTCACATTTATTTATTTAAAGAAAAGCAATGTTTTTATGGTTAACTATAATAACACTGATATTAGTAAAAATCTACAGGGTTCGTACGGTCATGAAAAACCTGGAAAAGTCATTGAATTTTGAATCTGGAATCAGAATCTGGCAGTACGTTTTGGGAGTTCATTTTTAGTCCATCTCTGCAAAACGGACTTCAGGATGGACTAAAATGAACTCCCAAAACGAACTGCCAGATTCTGGAAGATGAATTCTTCAAACAGTGGTACTAGAGGATGTGGTGCTGGTCCTTCAAGAGTCACTCTCAACCTATCTGTCCATAAAGCCTATAAAAAAACCTTCTTCATGTATTTTCCAACACTTCAGCTTATGATTCTTATCTAGTGGGGGTCATTTTTTAGGATTCTTTACCTAACTGAAGTCTCTGAGATCCTGACACCTTCACTTCTGGAGACTCCAGGTAGGTTGCAGCTCTGGAAAATGGTGGCGCTGGAGACTAAAGGGTTCCTGATGGTTTCACCCTTAATTCTTCACCTTAATTCTTAATTATTTTGCAGTTAACAGGTGTCTTTTCTCCGCCACATGTTTTTGTCTGACCCTGCTGACCCAACGAGCATTTCACTGTCCAATGGTCTCGCCTTAACTGCAATGTCTAGTATTGCATTAGTATTGCATCCTTCTCATGGGCATTTAATACTTTTTGACTTTTCAGTCTGAGTTAAATCTCTTTTTTGGCTCAATTTATCTGTAAAAGAAAACATGCCTAATAATTCTGCACACCTGAATATAAGGTGTTTTTCATTTCCAGCCTTCATGAACAATTATATATCACTTATACATTATTAAATACTAAATCAATAGTAGTTATTAGGATTACTGTGGTTTGGAATTGGTCAAATGTGCCTGGAAAAAAAATATGATCAGAAAATCAACGTGCCTAATAATTCTGAGCTCCCTGTATATTGCAGACAGAAATGGGAGATTATTTATAATAAACATGCTGAAACAATAAAAACATGTAAATTAAGATAATGCTGCCCAATTAAAATGAAAGATGATCGCTGATAAGAAAGATAACGCAGCCTCTGTTGTTATTGATTCTTTGCGGACGTCTACTGGAAGTTAAGTTTGGGCCATAAACGTTTGTTTATGTTGTTGCCGTTGAAACTATCTATAGATTTACCTTAATTTGTTAAGATAGGCTATGATTTGACATTTGAGCATTGATTTTTCTTATTTTACATGTATACACAGACTTTCATGGAAGGTTAGGTCCTGAATATTTATTAAAAGTTATGGAAAAGCCATGGAAATGTATTGGTAGAAATGTGTACCTGAATCTATGTTTAATAATTTGTGTCAAATAATGTTCTCAGTCTTTCCAGTGATGGGGCGTTTGTGTAACCAAATAATAACCGGGTGTAAATTGGACACACAGCGTGAATTTTATTTAATAAACGAGCCTGAAATACAGCGGGACTCTTATTTTGAAATGTCTGTGCGAGGAGGAGTTTCAGACGAGGAGATATGAGTTCTTACACCTGTACACAACATATTACAGTATAAACACGTACAGTAAACACAGTCATGATTGATCAGCGTTCGTTTCGTTTGGCATAACTATTCATTGATCGCGCAAGCTTGAACGCACAACAGCGCCACCTTCAGGCTATGACACGTGAAGCGCTCACATTTATTAATGAAATCACAGCCTTATGAAGATTAATAATCACATTAGGCAGTGTCGCCGTTTATGTTTTTCCATCCTCAAAATATAAGACGCCTCAAAACAATAATTAAGACGCTTGTTACACCATTTGAAGTATTGAAGAGTTTTTATGATCTTATATTTATGAAAACTG
>JARQWZ010004341.1:112500-115786 GCA_033150135.1 Gobio occitaniae | reverse complement strand
AAATTTTAAAATCTTACTTATTACTTACAAAGCACTAAATGGTTTAGCTCCCCAATACTTGAGCGAGCTCTTAACATATTATCCTCCATCACGTCTACTGCGGTCTCAAAACTCTGGCCAGTTGATCATACCGAGAATATCCAAATCAACTGCAGGCGGTCGATCCTTTTCCTATTTAGCACCTAAACTCTGGAACAGTCTTCCTAACATTGTTCGGGAAGCAGACACACTCTGTCAGTTTAAATCTAGACTAAAAACACATCTCTTTACTGTGGCATACACATAAAACTCTTTTTCAATGAAATGATTGTTAGGCTGCATTAACTAGGTCAGCCGGAACCGGGAACACTTCCATAACACCTGATGTACTCGTTACATCATCAGAAGAACGGCATCTACGCTAATGATAGTCTCTGTTTTATCCCGAGGTTTACTGCAGTCAGCCGGATCCGGGCCGTATCCAGTTCAGATGGTGGATCTGCGCCCGGAGAAGACCAACACAGGACCCTGAAGTGTCTGAGACCGTGATTATCCTCCCCCTGCAACTGCCTCATCGACACGGCATCTCAATAAACCCGTCTCCGGCGTGATGACTCTGATTGTTCGAATATTACAATTAAATAATACTTAAATTGATATGTCATCCTCAATAAACCCGTCTCCAGCGTGTTGCCTCCGATCATTCGAATACTGCACTTTAATAATTATTTAATCAACATCATCCTCAATAAACCCGTCTCCAGCATGTTGCCCCCGGTCCCTCGAATATTCTGATCTATTATGACCTCCGAGCTGTAAAACTGCCAGAATAATAATAATAATAATACGCTGTTTGTTAATTGGCCAGAGGAGAACTGGCACCCCGACTGAGCCTGGTTTCTCCCAAGGTTTATTTTTCTCCATTAGGTCACCTAATGGGGTTTTGGTTTCCTTGCCACTGTTGCCTCTGGCTTGGCGTGCTCAGTTGGGGACACTAAATTTTTCAACTAAACATCGAAATACATCTAAATAATAAACTAAATTAACCATTTAAACTAAATTACTGATCAAATTATTGATCTAAAGCCCACACTGTCACTGTATGATACTTGAAATTTTTCCAGAATGGCTATACAGCTGAATAAAATTATGCTGCATTATTTTCCTGTTTAACACTGTAAAGCTGCTTTGAAACAATCTACATTGTTAAAAGCGCTATATAAATAAAGTTGACTTGACTTGACTTGACATCACACACACACACACACACACACACACAGACACACACACACACACACACACACACACACACACACACACACACACACACACACACACACACACACACTCTCTCTTTCTCACAAACACACACACACACACACACACACACACACACACACACTATTTTCAGTGTCTTGATTTTGATTAAAGGATATTTTGTAGTTTAATTTTATTGTAATAATGAACCAAAACAGGGCCGTTACTTGAACATATTTTTCTGTGTCTTCATACGGTTAGTTTGAAGAGCCTGTGTGTGAGAGTGTGTGTGTGTGTGTGTGTGTGTGTGTGTGTGTGTGTGTGTGCCAATGAAATAAAGACATCGCAAAACGATGTTAAAGGAATAATTTAAGACATGAATGAATGTTAAAGTCTTCTGGAGTCCTTTGGCTGTGTGTATATGATCACACACACGTTCCAGCGGACACAGATTGGGGTGTAATGTATGAAATGTTGTGTTTTCCTCAGCAGAAGCGGCACACACACTCTCCCCTGAATAAACCTGAGGTGGCACATGCAGATCTGCAGCTGTAATTGTGTCTGTGGAGCTTGAAGTGTTTGCACACACACACACACACACACACAGACACACACACACACACACACACACACACACACACACACACACTGAAACCCATGATAATCGTGACACGGCGCGCAAACAAACAGCCAAACATCATCCGCCGGAGACTCGGGCATTGTGTCTTCCTAATGACATTATCCAGTCACATCTAAAGCAGAGCAAAATGGCAGATGCGAGCCGAGGCTTTGTGCGGCGTCTTTAAACACACACTCCAACGGAGAGAGAGCAGACGGAGAGAGAGAGAGAGAGAGAGAGAGAGAGAGAGAGAGAGCAGACGGGTGGCTAAATGAAAGGTTATGCTTTGCCCTGTGTTTGTGTTGTCAATAACTGGAGAAGCCTGTCAAGAAAGTGCAGAGATAAAGGTCAATAACTCTGACAAATGTATTTGTGTTGGAGCAGATAGCAGCAACACACACACACACACACACACACACACACACACACACACACCGTATTAATCTACACCTTCATTACTGTATCTGTGGGATGCACACACTCATCATTCATAATGTGTGTCACTCCACAACTCACACTAAAGGCATTCTGTGTTATGTTTTGAAATATGTTTAATATTACAGTGTAGTGTGTCTGACTGATATTATTGAAGTCAGACATTTAAATACATTAATTTGAATTAATAATACTTGTAAATAATTCATAATTATTAATTTAATAATAATTCATAATAACAAAAACCTTTTTTGTAGATGAATAAACATAAAGTATAGCAGAAAAAATAAAGCTAGATGGACAGACACTAAAAATTCTAAATTGCTCTATCGGCATGAATGCAAATCATAGAATATTGCCAAAGCTGGAATATATGAACATAAATAATACTAATATTAATGATAATAATAAACATCAAAATAATAGAGGAAAATATTGCAACATAACGTAAACTTAAATTAACAGTCTAACCAATTATAACATTTGATAGTTTTAACAACTAAACATGAAGAGAGAGAGAGAAAAAGTGTGTGTGTGTGTGTGTGTGTGAGAGAGAGAGAGAGAGAGAAAAAGAGAGTGTGTTTGTTTGAGTGTGTGTGTGTGTGTGTGTGTGTGTGTGAGAGAGAGAGAGAGAGAGAGAGAGAGAGAGAGAGAAAGAGTGTGTTTGAGTGTGTGTGTGTGTGTGTGTGTGTGTGTGTGTGTGTGTGTGTGTGTGTGTGTGTGTGTGTGTGTCTGAGAGAGAGAGAGAGAGAGAGAGAGAGAAAGAGTGTGTTTGAGTGTGTGTGTGTGTGGGCATGTTTTCGTGAAATATCAGGACACAAATGTGTATAATGACATGGGTATTACAAAAAGAGGGTGAAATATGAGGACGTTCCCCATGTCCTCACTTTTCAAAATGCTTATAAATCACAGAACAAGTTTTTTTTCACAGAAAGTGAACTGCACAGTCTCCTGTGAGGGCTAGGTTTAGGGGCAGGGGCAGTGTGTGTGTGTGTG